>JAXCGZ010023005.1:40000-50000 GCA_037179515.1 Halocaridina rubra
TCCTTCCAATCCCACTGACCTTGCTTGCTGATAGGTTCCTTCCATCCCTTACCAGTCCGGCACTCTTCCTGGAAGATGATCTTGGCGCGGACTATGAAAGGCGCCAGTATTCCGAGAGAGTCATAGACGACACTGAATTCTGTCAATATGCTTTGTCTAGTGAACGCGCGATCTTTGAGCTCCACTCTTACCGCAAGTTCGTCCTTTACTTGGTCCCATATCACCCCAGTGCCCTTCCTTCCGGTTGTGCAGCAGTTACTATTTCGGGCCTTGTCCTCCGCTCACGAAGCTCCTTCTTCTGTATTCCTTTCAGCATGCCTGGCACATTGCTCGACCATTTCATAAGGTGAAATCCTCCTTTACTCATTAGCTTTGTCAACTGCATGGCTATGGCCGCTGCCTGATTCGCGTCATCCACGGTATGCATAAGGTCGTCAACAAAGAAATACTTAGCAGTGTCCCTCACCGCCTCATCGCAGGACCTTCTGTACTCTCTAAACATTTGCCATAGGACATAAGCCACACAGGCAGGACCCCCCCCAAACACATGTACTGTCATCCAGAACGCTTCGATGGGAGTTTGTTCTCGATTGTCTTTCCTCCATTAGAAGTGTAAGGCATCCCTTTCATTCTCCGCTGCTTTCACCTGATAGAACATGGCCTCTATGTCTGCCATCACTGCCACTATGCCCTGTTGGAACTGAGGAAGAATCCCGTGAGCTAACTGTTGAAGTCTAGCTCTTGTAGTACTTGTGAGTTCAAAGACACACCTTGATGAGTCGCTAGCGCAGTCAAAAACAATGCGCACCTTCCCTGGTTTGCTGGGGTTCAGTACCGGATGATGAGGTAGGCACCAGATCCGCTGCCCACCAAGTCGGGTCTTGATCTGGCATTTGTTCCGTGTACCCCGCAGTCAAGAGTTTTTGAAATTCCACCTTGTAGGCGTTTCCCAACACCCTATCCTTCTTGAGCCTGTTCTTTAGTGAATCCAATCTGTGAAGAGTCAATCTCCAATTGCTGACCTGAGGCGACGATGACTGCTTGAATGAGATCGGCAGTATGTAGTGATTTCCGCTCCTGTTTACATGACTGTCCCACAGGCTCAAGACATACCTTCTTGCAGTTGGGCAGGTTCCTGTGGGTTCCACTAGCCATGAGTGGACCGGTATCGCGTTTCTTCTGGCTTCCGCATTCGTTTGTTGCTTCTCCCTATCTCGCTCTTTCTTTCCCTTGTTGATCCTTGCCCTCGTGGTTCCCTTCGCCGTTTGCCTTTCCCCTTTTGCTCGTGCTCGTATCACTCCTTGTTCTCCTCGGGCCTTCTTCCACCAGTTTTATTCTGTGCACCCGCTCCTTCCTTAGCAGCCATTCATCATTGTTCCACTGCTCCTGCATATCTGTTCAGCTATGCCTCTGATGGATTCCTTGGCAGACTCCAAGACACTGATCATAAGGGCTTCCTCTGTTGCTGTTGGTAGCTTCTTCATCGGCTCCTGTGCCTCGTCTGTCAGTTCTCCATGCCGTTCATTCATGTTTGTCTCTATATCTGTTCTTGTAATTATCTTGGCATCTTGCTTCTCGCCTTCAGTTGTCGTCCACATCCTAGGGCTTCCCTTTTCTATATTCAAATTCCTATTCTTATCGTTTGCCTCCATTTCTTATTTGAGTAAGCGATCTGCCTCTTTCCTCAGTCGGACTAAGCGGATGCTGCGGATGGATAACCTTAACTTCGTTTTTCCCATTATGGAAGGGTAATTTCAACTCCGCTTTGGTTAGTCAACAGGTCCTGCACTGCAGAGGGATACTTCAACTTCGCTTCCTATATTGCGGATGGAAAAACCTCCTACGTTCACACCACTGTAGCACTGCGGTGGGATACCCCAACTCCGATTCCCATGTTGTTGAGGGAAAACCTCCTCCGTTCATACCAATGTAGCTAACTTACCATTGCAGCATGGCGTATGGACTGTAGCTAACTTACCACTGTAGCATTCCAGAGGGATACCTCCACCCCGCTTCCCACATTACAGAAGGAAAACCTCCTATGTACATACCACTGTAGCATTGCAGAGAGATACCTCAACTCCACTTCCCACGTTGCGGAGGGAAAACCTCCTCCGTTCCTACCACTGTAGCAAACTTACCACTGTAGCATTGTGGAGGAACGCCTTAACTCCGCTCTCATGTTGCGGAGGGACAACCTCCTCCGTTCATACCACTGCAGCTTACTTACCACTGTAACACTCCAGAGGAATATCTCAACTCCGGTTCCCACGTTGCAGAGGGAAAACCTCCTTCATTCTTACAACTGTAGCTTACAACTGTGGCATTGCGGAGGAACACCTTAACTCCACTCTCATGTCGCGGAGGGACAACCTCCTCTGTTCATACCACTGTAGCTTACTTACCACTGTAACATTGCAGAGGGACACCTGAACTCCGCTCCCACGTTGCGGAGGGAAAACCTCCTCCGTTCACACAACTGTAGCACTGCAGAGGGACACTAGAAATCCGCTCCCACGTTGCGTAGGGAAAACCTCCTCCGTTCACACCACTGTAGTAGTGTAGAGGGATTCCACAACTCCACTTACCACGTTGCGGAGGGAAAACCTCCTCTCCGTTTCTACCACTGTAGCTTACTTACCACTGTAGCACTGTGGAGGGACACCTGAACTCCACTCCCACGTTGCAGATGGAAAACCTACTCCGTTCACACTACTGTAGCACTGCGGAGGGACACCAGAACTCTGCTCCCACTTTGCAGAGGGAAAACCTCCTCCGTTCACACCGCTGTAGCTGCGCGGAGGGATTCCACAACTCCACTTCCCACGTTGCGGAGGGAAAACCGCCTCCGTTTCTACCACTGTAGTTTACTCACCACTGTAGCACTGCGGAGGGACACCTGAACTCCGCTCCCACATTGCGGAGGGAAAACCTCCTCCGTTCAAACCACTATAGCTTACTTACTACTGTAGCACTGTGGAGGGACACCTGAACTCCACTCCCACGTTGCGGAGGGAAAACCTCCTCCGTTCACACTACTGTAGCACTGCAGAGGGACACTAGAACTCCGCTACCACGTTGTGGAGGGTAAACCTCCTCCGTTTCTACCACTGTAGCTTACTTACACTGAAGCACTGCGGAGGGACACCTGAACTCCGCTCCCACATTGCGGAGGGACAACCTCCTCCGTTCAAACCACTGTATCTTACTTACCACTGCGGCACTGCGGAGGGACACCTGGACTCCGCACCCACGATGCGGAGGGAAAACCTCCTCCATTCAAACCACTGTAGCTTACTTACCACTGCAGCACTACGGAGGGATACCTGAACACCGCTCCCACGTTGCAGAGGGAAAACCTCCTCCATTCATACTACTGTAGCCAACACGTCATGCACCTAGTAACCGATAGTATTTAGAACAGACTTTGCAAGTACATGAATATGAGCCTTACTAATTTGTCTCAATTCTACTGTTAAGATAAATGTCTCCTAACTGCATCAACCTTTACAATATACTAATTACGTAATAACTTGACAATTTCCTTACTGCTATTGTACATTGCTCAACTCTTGGCTTCATGAGCTGTTACTTATACATTTAATGCTCTTCAATCTGTCCTTCACTCTTTCTCTAGGAGTAAGCACTCCCCCCGTTGCAATAATTAATTTTTAGGTCTGCTGAGACCTTCAACACAACTCACAACAATGTTCAATCAGTAATCACTATGTTCACCTTTATTATTCACGTTTGTTGAAATATATCATCCCGTAGTAACCTGACAATTTCCTTACTGCTATTGTACATTACTCAAATCCAGCTAATTACTTGGCATCATGAGAAGTTGCTTATGCCTTTAACATTACTCAAATCCAGCTAATTACTTGGCTTCATGAGCCGTTGCTTATACCTTTAATGCTCTTTAATCTGTCCTTCACTCTCCCTCTAGGTGTAAGCACTCCCCCCATTGCAATAATTAACTTTTAGGTATGCTAAAACCTTTAACACAACTCACAACAATGTTCAATCAGTTATCACTATGTTTCAACCTTTATTATTCACCTTTGTTGCTGCCGGCACACTCTATACAATGCCGAATTCGTCTGTTCCTCCATACACCAGCTCTCAGGTGATCCTCTGTATCACAATTCTTAAATTATGCCTTACCTGGGCTGAGACTTATCTCTCTATTAGCCGCAGAAATGTTTTATGTAAATATTTTTTTTTTTGGGGGGGGGTTGAAATTTCGTGTTTCACTCTGTAGACTTTTGCGTCTATTCTCGATCCTCGCTTTGAAGTTCTCTCATACGCTCATCCCCAGTATATTTCGTTCACGGTCGCTCACCACTCTGACTCATTTAAGCTGATTACTTTGCCGCCGTAGTCTCTCCACTGTGATGTAGCCTAGCGGTCGTCTCCTCAGCATCTGGTCTTCATCATCTCCCTCTAGGCTTTACGCAAACTATAGACGCCTTTAAGGCAGTCAAGTTTAATAGTAGGTGATAAAGGAAAGAGCCACATTGCAGACTCGTCTTTATAGGTACGGTTTGCCTAGAAGCCATAAAACAACAACTGTTAATCATTGAATACATTATACAAATCTACATCACACAAGTGTATTTAGTTAATGTCATCATCCTTACTCTCTGTTTATCATTTTATGCTACATTTCAGTTCTTACAGGTTAATGCAGTTAGCTTCTCATAACTTACGTAATTGAGGGCAAGAGTGAATCATCTGAATATTACCTCTGCTCTCGAATCCAGTCAGTCTCTGTCTGCCTCTTCTCTCATAATGTATGTCAGTGTATCACTTATGCTTACTAAGCTAAAACATGGGCCTGTAGTGTCTAGACACTCCATGGTGCCTCTCTCTCTCTCTCTCTCTCTCTCTCTCTCTCTCTCTCTCTCTCTCTCTCTCTCTCTGTATATACATATATATACATATGTTGCTGCTCTCTTTCTCTCTATATCTCTCTCTCTCTCTCTCTCTCTCTCTCTCTCTCTCTCTCTCTCTACCGCCATGGGTGGCGGTAAAAAAAAAAAAAAAATATATATATATATATATATATATATATATATATATATATATATGTATATGTGTATATGTATATATATATATATATATATATATATATATATATATATATATATATATATATATATATATATGTATATATATATATATATATATATATATATATATATATATATATATATATATATATATATATATATATATATATATATATATATATATATATATATATATATATATATATATATATATATATATATATATATATATATATATATATATATATATATATATATATATATATATATATATATATATATATATATATATATATATATATATATATATATATATATATATATATATATATATATATATATATATATATATATATATATATATATATATATATATATATATATATATATATATATATATATATATATATATATATATATATATATATATATATATATATATATATATATATATATATATATATATATATATATATATATATATATATATATATATATATATATATATATATATATATATATATATATATATATATATATATATATATATATATATATATATATATATATATATATATATATATATAAGAAGAAGCACCCCAGATGTGTGAGCAGTCTTCTAAGCAGGGACGGATGAAACCTTTATAAATTTTAAGTAACTGCAAAGAGGAAAAGTAATGACGAAAACAAAACAGCACCCCCAATTTTCGGGTGAAGATATAGAAATTTGTATTATGTGATTCCTCCAAGACAAGTTAGAGGCTATATGGATTCCTAATAAGTTGATAGATTTCAGAGGGTAAATTTCATCAGAAGACAATAGGGTTATCAGGAGGAGAAGAAGATAAAGAGATGGCCAGAAACTGTGTCTTGGAGGCAATGAATTGAACTAAATTTTGAGAGCCCCACTCAGATATTCTCTGCAAATCGGAGCTAAGAGGAGAAGAAAGAGCGATACAAGATTGATTACGAGTAACAGATGAAAGTTGTGAAGAAAAGGCAGAGGAAAAGTGAAGGGTAAAATCATCAGCAAAGACATGAAGAAGAGAGGAAGATTGTGACTGCAGAAGATCATTGATGAAGAGAAGGAACAGAGTAGGTGAAAGAACAGAGCCCTGTTGAACACCACTGGTAACAGAGAAAGGGCTCGATGTCGTGCCATCATTAATATATATATATATATATATATATATATATATATATATATATATATATATATATATATATATATATATATACATATATATATATATATATATATATATATATATATATATATATATATATATATATATATATATATATATATATATATATATATATATATATATATATATATATATATATATATATATATATATATATATATATATATATATATATATATATATATATATATATATATATATATATATATATATATATATATATATATATATATATATATACATATATATATATATATATATATATATATATATATATATATATATATATATATATATATATATATATATATATGTATATTTATATATATATATATATATATATATATATATATATATATATATATATATATATATATATATATATATATATATATATACTCTATGTCGGCAGGTCGAGGGTTCGCGCCCCGTCACGGACCGAGGTTAGTTAGGGCATACACTCAGGGTAAAGATTACTTATGCCATAACAAGTCCTTCACAAGAAGGCATCCGTCCTAGCCCTTATATATATATATATATATATATATATATATATATATATATATATATATATATATATATATATATATATATATATATATATATATATATATATATGTACATATATATATATATATATATATATATATATATATATATATATATATATATATATATATATATATATATATATATATATATATATATATATATATATATATATATATATATATATATATATATATATATATATATATATATATAGTTAAGAAAACCTCAATGCCTCCCCTAGAAGTAAGTTTATTATAGTAAGTGGCATTAATGAATAGTTGTCATTCATCAATTGTGCATATGTTGATTTTTTTTTCTCACTATAATATTTGTTTTGTTTTGTTACTGAATATTTGCAGAGATCATATCCAACTGTATTTTAAAATTATTTGGGTAATGTAATTATTTTTATTTAGTTTCTCTTCTAAATCATTTTGTCATTGCTTAGTAGTCACATATTGGAATTGTGAACAATTTAATTATTTTTTCTCACTACGATAACTGCTTTGTTTTCTTACTGAATATTTGCATAAATCATATCCAACTGTATATTATATTATTTGAGTAATGTAATAGTTTAATTATTTTTTTCTTGAGTAATTTTGTCAATGATTACTAGCTATATATTGTATTTGTAATGCTTAATTTTGATTTTTTTTTCTTTAATTGGAATGCTTATTGTAAGGAACATATTTTTCTTTTGTAAGTTTTTTTCAGAAATCAAATGTTCTGTAGGAATGAAGTCCCTTGACCATAGAATGTCTCTCACGAGAACTTTAGTAAGCATTAAGAGCATAGTGATTTTGATATTCCTGTAATCTGTTTAGATAATTATAAGAAATTGTATGTCTTAAGTCATTTGATTAGATAGTTCTCTCCCATTTTTCTTGTACAATATGATAGTTAAAATTTATAAGGCTCTCAAAAAAATGTTTAATGCTTCGTCTTAAATATAATATTTCAGAGTGGTGGTGGGGAGTGTCGTAAGAAAAGTTTAGGAAATAGAGTGAAATAGAAAAGGACCACGTCGTTTTGGAAAGTCAAGTGTGTAATTGATACTCAACATGTATTTTCTTGGCTGGAGGATGTTTTGACAACTAGATATATTGTTATGCCTTAGGCCTTTCACATGTAGGCACCAAATGCCGATAGAGGTCAAAGTTGTTCAACCAGTTCCAGATTAACACGACAGACATCTATATGTATGTACGTACGTGCACCTGTGAAAACACTCTTTAGGCCTGCTTGATGCCCTGCCTAAAAAGCATCCACCAGGGAGGAGAGTTCCTCCAGCTGGAAGCCTATTGGCAAGCTTTCCAAGCTGCCACGCCCTACCATCTTGGTAATAGAAGACAGTAAGGGTCAGTCATACACAGAGAGCTCAGTCAGAAGTTAGAACTTGATCGGGGCAGAAACCAGATCTCTTAGAAATTTCCCCTAAAAGGACGGGGAACTTTGAGGTGTAGACATGGAGCATTGTGTAGAATAAGTTTAGAAATAAATAAACTATTGTTCATGAGAAGATGCAAATCTGTTATAATGTCATAAGGCATCTGATATAGATGCCTGTAGCTGCTAGAGGGCAGTGTGCACACCCAAAACCCCGCGCCACAGGACGGCATCCAGAGCCCGTGTCACTTTAGTCTGAAGTCAGCCTTTGCTGGGGGCAGAACCTACGTCCATAGCTTAGCAACCTCCCCCTAAGGGGGCGGGAATAGTGAGTGACAAGAACTACCAGGAATTGGAGCTCTGAGGTGGTAAATTAGTGTATACTCTAATAAATAACTTTAAAGAAGAAGATGCTTATCTCTCTCTTACTGACCTCGCTACTAATAACATATAGATAGTGCAATTAAAACACTATCTGACATCTGGTGGCAGCTTTAAGACGCATCCACGCCGTTACTACAGCGAAGAGACAAGAAAAAAGAATAATGAATGCAGAAGAAACAAATATAAAAAAAGCATCTATGGAAGAAATGTTCGAGTGTTAATGAACTTCTAGATGCTTACAAGCAGCGAGACACCGACGTCGAGGGAGAAAGCCTCAGCTCATACAGTATCCAGTTACAAGAACCAGTCACTCCTCTCCCCTTTCCCCATATTGGCAAGGCCTTCTCAGTGAGAATTGTCCCATGCAGCCTCCATGTACACCTCCGTGACAGTGCGCCGTGCTGTGATTGGGGCCTTGAGAGAAAACGCCCCTACAAGAAGCTATGTGTTGCCGGATTCAACCAAGAAGATGGCGATTCATCGATTTTATGAGAGAGATGGACGACATTGGTGGGAAAATCAGCGAGTCAAGAGGAAAGAAGACCCCCCTCCTCCATTGCCTGTTGCCGTGATGTTCTTTAAGCAGCATCCCAAAATAGCTAAGTACTTGTGATCTGTATCCAGTGAGTAATGGGACAAATATTAAAAGAAATTGAGGTCGATGGACTCCGCCATTTTACTTGTAGTGATGCTTTGACTCAACCACCCCACATCTAAAAGGGAGTATGGCTTTAGTAAGTTAATAAAAGAAGAATTTCTGTACTCATTACTAACATCGATAGCTATAAGAAGTAATAAACTCTATTTTTGTTATAGTTTGAATAATATAACGAGTAATTGCGATTGAAGGGTGTTCCTTTTATTTTTATTAATGCCTCAGTTGATTATTAAACAGGCAAATGTATTGATTTTAATTAAAAAGATTGAATGTACGTGTAAAATCATTTTTATATTAATTTCTTAAAGCGAAAGTGACTGTTTACGAAGAGTTGTAAGAGAAATATCCTTACATCTGCTTTCAAGGTTCTTTCTTTTTTTGCGGGTGTTATGTTTAGCGAGAGAAAGGCAGGATTGACTGACCTTTCTTCCAATGATTTTTTATATTAAAGTACATATATAACTTATCCTTTTGAAGAATAAGAAACTTTCATGATATTATTACGATCTTTACTGTCTAATGCAATGAGTTTTTATTTTCACATTATGCAGGCGGGAAAAGTGAGTCGAGTGACTGTGCTGTGATAGAGGGGATTTTTGTGCCGCCTTAACGTACCGTTGTTGGGAGTATTGGGGGGGGGACTTAGGACTGGTGATCCGGTCATGCAACCTCCAGGTCGACCAAGACTTCAAACAAGCATTCCTTCAGAGTGACAGGGGAAGGGAAAAAGAAAA
>JAXCGZ010023005.1:55000-78293 GCA_037179515.1 Halocaridina rubra
TGCATTCTTATCAAATGTAAGGGTAGCCTTTAGGCACATGGACAAGGAAATGTTCAGAAATATTTATGTAACCTATGTGAGGCCAAAACTCGAATATGCAGCCCCCTTTTGGAATCCGCACTTGAAAAAGCACATAGCTAAGCTTGAAAAAGTTCAAAGACATGCCACGAAACTGGTGCCAGAAATACGCAATCTCAGTTATGATGAGAGGCTGAGGGAATTAGACTTACCATCACTCGAAGCTAGAAGAGTGAGGGGGGATATGGTGACAGTCTTTAAATTCCTTCATGGTTATGATAGAGTGGATAGGGATCGATATTTTGATATGGCTGGCTCTAGAACTAGAGGTCATAGTTTGAAGCTTGGTAAGAAAACTTCTTCGCAGGATGTAAGGAAATACTTTTTCAGTGTAAGAGTAGTTGATAATTGGAATTCGCTAAGCGAGGAGGTAGTTAATGCTATCTCAATCCATAGTTTTAAGGACAGGTATGATAAGTATCACTAAGTCTAAAATGGAACCGATGAGGAGACGGGAAGATACGAGCTTTGGGCTCTTTCCCGTAAGCACAATTAGGTAATCACAATTAGGTAATCACACGTATTCAGTACACAAGTATTCAGTATCTCTTAAGCTTTTCCTTGTGTTTTTGAGTGACTAAGACTTCAGTGAGTTAATCACACATAATTTCCCTAAATAAGAAGTCCTGCAGAGTATTGTGAGTAAATAACTTATATTTGTTGTATGACGAGACTGTTCAAATATTAAAGGAAAAAATTGAGAACATTTTTGTGAGGGGAGAGAGAAAGAAGCTGCCCTGCTCTACCTTGAAGGAAATTTAGAAGAGTTGCCAGAGGTGAAGGCATCACATCACATTACCTAATTTTTTGTGTAAATTGGGGAGGGCTATTAAGCCGTTCACCTGATCCTGTGGTTCCATATATTGTTAAAATCAGTATCCTTCCGAATTATATTAATTTGATAGCTAGTTTGAAACACAAAATAATTGAATAATTAAATAAATATCAAAAATACACCTGTCAACAGTACTGAGGGAAGGAGGGATACGGCTCTGAACTATAGACCAGTTTCCTTGACCAGCATAGTTTGCAATGTTATGGAGCAACTATCAAGGAAACATATCTCTCTTCACTTGGAATCCTTCAACTTTTTGTCAGTGAGGCAACATGGCTTCAGAGAAGGTAGATCAACAGTAACAAACTTATTAGAATTTTATGATGAGGTAAGCGGAATCTTACAGGAAAGAGAGGGCTGGGCACATTGCATATTCCTAGACTTCCAGAAAGCGTTTGACATTGTTCCACATGGGAGACTTATTAGGAAGCTGCAAGCAATGGCTAGAATAGGTGGAAATGTTTTGGAATGGATAAAAACTTACTTAGAAGGAAGGGAACAGAGGGTTAGAGTAAGACACTCAGTGTCTGAATGGAGAAGAGTTAGTAGTGGAGTTCCACAGGGTTCAGTTTTAGGGCCACTTTTGTTGGTTGTATATGTAAACGACCTACCAGAGTCTGTAAACTCATTCAATGGTAGAGAACTTCAGGAGGATCTAAATAATCTGCATGAGTGGTCAGAAAAGTGGCTAATGAAATTCAATACTTCAGAATGTAAGGTAATGAGAATGGGTACAAGTGCAAGAAGGCCAAAGCTTGACTACGCGGTGGCTGGAGTACAACTTCAAGAGACAGAAAATGAGAGATATCTAGAAGTAAACTACTGGCAGATTTGTCTCCAGAAATACATATAAATGGCATAGTAAGGGCAGCATATGCATTCTCATCAAATGTAAGGGTAGCCTTCAGGCACATGGACAAGGAAATGTTCAGAAATATTTATGTAACCTATGTGAGGCCAAAACTCGAATATGCAGCCCCCTTTTGGAATCCGCACTTGAAAAAGCACATAGCTAAGCTTGAAAAAGTTCAAAGACATGCCACGAAACTGGTGCCAGAAATACGCAATCTCAGTTATGATGAGAGGCTGAGGGAATTAGACTTACCATCACTCGAAGCTAGAAGAGTGAGGGGGGATATGGTGACAGTCTTTAAATTCCTTCATGGTTATGATAGAGTGGATAGGGATCGATATTTTGATATGGCTGGCTCTAGAACTAGAGGTCATAGTTTGAAGCTTGGTAAGAAAACTTCTTCGCAGGATGTAAGGAAATACTTTTTCAGTGTAAGAGTAGTTGATAATTGGAATTCACTAAGCGAGGAGGTAGTTAATGCTATCTCAATCCATAGTTTTAAGGACAGGTATGATAAGTATCACTAAGTCTAAAATGGAACCGATGAGGAGACGGGAAGATACGAGCTTTGGGCTCTTTCCTGTAAGCACAATTAGGTAATCACAATTAGGTAATCACACGTATTCAGTACACAAGTATTCAGTATCTCTTAAGCTTTTCCTTGTGTTTTTGAGTGACTAAGACTTCAGTGAGTTAATCACACATAATTTCCCTAAATAAGAAGTCCTGCAGAGTATTGTGAGTAAATAACTTATATTTGTTGTATGACGAGACTGTCCAAATATTAAAGGAAAAAATTGAGAACATTTTTGTGAGGGGAGAGAGAAAGAAGCTGCCCTGCTCTACCTTGAAGGAAATTTAGAAGAGTTGCCAGAGGTGAAGGCATCACATCACATTACCTAATTTTTTGTGTAAATTGGGGAGGGCTATTAAGCCGTTCACCTGATCCTGTGGTTCCATATATTGTTAAAATCAGTATCCTTCCGAATTATATTAATTTGATAGCTAGTTTGAAACACAAAATAATTGAATAATTAAATAAATATCAAAAATACACCTGTCAACAGTACTGAGGGAAGAAGGGATACGGCTCTGAACTATAGACCAGTTTCCTTGACCAGCATAGTTTGCAATGTTATGGAGCAACTATCAAGGAAACATATCTCTCTTCACTTGGAATCCTTCAACTTTTTGTCAGTGAGGCAACATGGCTTCAGAGAAGGTAGATCAACAGTAACAAACTTATTAGAATTTTATGATGAGGTAAGCGGAATCTTACAGGAAAGAGAGGGCTGGGCACATTGCATATTCCTAGACTTCCAGAAAGCGTTTGACATTGATCCACATGGGAGACTTATTAGGAAGCTGCAAGCAATGGCTAGAATAGGTGGAAATGTTTTGGAATGGATAAAAACTTACTTAGAAGGAAGGGAACAGAGGGTTAGAGTAAGACACTCAGTGTCTGAATGGAGAAGAGTTAGTAGTGGAGTTCCACAGGGTTCAGTTTTAGGGCCACTTTTGTTGGTTGTATATGTAAACGACCTACCAGAGTCTGTAAACTCATTCAATGGTAGAGAACTTCAGGAGGATCTAAATAATCTGCATGAGTGGTCAGAAAAGTGGCTAATGAAATTCAATACTTCAGAATGTAAGGTAATGAGAATGGGTACAAGTGCAAGAAGGCCAAAGCTTGACTACGCAGTGGCTGGAGTACAACTTCAAGAGACAGAAAATGAGAGATATCTAGAAGTAAACTACTGGCAGATTTGTCTCCAGAAATACATATAAATGGCATAGTAAGGGCAGCATATGCATTCTTATCAAATGTAAGGGTAGCCTTCAGGCACATGGACAAGGAAATGTTCAGAAATATTTATGTAACCTATGTGAGGCCAAAACTCGAATATGCAGCCCCCTTTTGGAATCCACACTTGAAAAAGCACATAGCTAAGCTTGAAAAAGTTCAGAGACATGCCACGAAACTGGTGCCAGAAAAACGCAATCTCAGTTATAATGAGATGCTGAGGGAATTAGACTTACCATCACTCGAAGCTAGAAGAGTGAGGGGGGATATGGTGACAGTCTTTAAATTCCTTCATGGTTATAATAGAGTGGATAGGGATCGATATTTTGATATGTCAGGCTCTAGAACTAGAGGTCATAGTTTGAAGCTTCATAAGAAAACTTCTTTGCAGGATGTAAGGAAATACTTTTTCATTGTAAGAGTAGTTGATAATTGGAGTTAGCTAAGCGAGGAGGTAGTTAATGCCATCTCAATCCATAGTTTTAAGGACAGGTATGATAAGTATCACTAAGTATAAAATGGAACCGATGAGGAAACGGGAAGATACGAGCTTTGGGCTCTTTCCCGTAAACACAATTAGGTAAGTACAATTAGGTAAGTACATATATATATCTATATCTATATATATATATATATATATATATATATATATATATATATATATATATATATATATATATATATATATATATATATATATATATATATATATATATATATATATATATATATATATATATATATATATATATATATATATGCTATAAGGTTGGATTCCTTTTAACCATCTGTGGTGTAGTTGGTAGTGCCTTGACTTAGTAATTATAAGTCCTAGGTTCAAGTCCCGGTTTGGGTAAAATAATTATTCATGTTTCCGCATATGTATTGTGCTTTTTCGAATATTGTTGGTCCCGAATGAGATTGAGAGTTAAATTAAATGCGAAAATGAAGCCACGAGTGAGGTTGGGAATCTTTAATATGAACATAGCGGCATTCAGATAGAATAGATTCATTCCTAAGTATAGCAGATATAAGCTATAAGGTTGGATTCCTTTTAACCTTCTTTGGTGTAGTTGGTAGCGCCTTGACTTAGTAATTATAAGTCCTACGTTCAAGTCCCTGTCAGGGTAAAAAATGATTCATGTATTCACATATGTAATGTGCTTATTTGATTATTGTTGGTCCCGAATGAGATTAGGAGTTGAATTAAATGCGAAAATGAAGCCATAAGTGAGGTTGGGGAATCTGTAATATGAACATAGTGGCATTCATATATAATGCGTTCAATCCTAAGTATAGCAGATATACGCTATAAGGTTGGATTCCTTTTAACCTTCTGTGGAGTAGTTGGTAGCACGTTGACTTAGTACTTATAAGTCCTAGGTTCAAGTCCCAGTCGGGGTAAACAATGATTTATGTTTTCACATATGTTATGTGCTTATTTTATTATTGTTGGTCCCGAATGAGATTGGGAGTTGAATTAAATGCGAAAATGACGTCACGAGTGAGGTTGGGGAATCTGTAATCTGAGCATAGTGGCATTCAGATAGAATGTGTTCATTCCTAAGTATAGCAGATATAAGCTATAAGGTTGGATTCCTTTTAACCTTCTGTGGTGTAGTTGGTAACGCCTTGACTTAGTAATTATAAGTCATAGGTTCAAGTCCCTGTCAGGGTAAAAAATGATTCGTGTTTTCATATATGTAATGTGCTTATTTGATTATTGTTGGTCCCGAATGAGATTGGGAGTTGAATTAAATACGAAAATGAAGCCACGAGTGAGGCTGGGAAATCTGTAATATGAGCATAGTGGCATTCAGATAGAATGCGTTCATTCCTAAGTATAGCAGATATAAGCTATAAGGTTGGATACCTTTTAACCTTCTGTGGTGTAGTTGGTAGTGCCTTAACTTAGTAATTATAAGTCCTAGGTTCAAGTCCCGGTCGGAGTAAAAAATGATTTATATTTTCACATATGTAATGTGCTTATTTGATTATTGATGGTCCCTAATAAGATTGGGAGTTGAATTAAATGTGATAATAAAGCCACGAGTGAGGTTGGGGAATCTGTAACATGAGCATAGTGGCATTCAGAGAGAATGTGTTCATTCCTAAGTATAGCAGATATAAGCTATAAGGTTGGATTCCTTTTAACCTTCTGTGGTGTAGTTGGTAACGCCTTGACTTAGTAATTATAAGTCATAGGTTCAAGTCCCGGTCAGGGTAAAAAAGATTCGTATTTTCACATATGTAATGTGCTTATTTGATTATTGTTGGTCCCGAATGAGATTGGGAGTTGAATTAAATACGAAAATGAAGCCACGAGTGAGGCTGGGAAATCTGTAATATGAGCATAGTGGCATTCAGATAGAATGCGTTCATTCCTAAGTATAGCAGATATAAGCTATAAGGTTGGATACCTTTTAACCTTCTGTGGTGTAGTTGGTAGTGCCTTAACTTAGTAATTATAAGTCCTAGGTTCAAGTCCCGGTCGGAGTAAAACATGATTTTTATTTTCACATATGTAATGTGCTTATTTGATTATTGATGATCCCTAATAAGATTGGGAGTTGAATTAAATGTGATAATAAAGCCACAAGTGAGGTTGGGGAATCTGTAACATGAGCATAGTGGCATTCAGAGAGAATGCGTTCATTCCTAAGTATAGCAGATATAAGCTATAAGGTTGGATTCATTTTAACCTTCTGTGGTGTAGTTGGTAGCGCCTTAACTTAGTAATTATTAGTCCTAGATTCAAGTCCCGGTTGGGGTAAAAAATTATTCATGTTTTCACATATGTAATGTGCTTACTTGAATATTGTTGGTCCCGGATGAGAATGGGAGTTGAATTGAATGTGGAAATGAAGCCACGAGTGAGGTTGGGGAATCTCTAATATGAATATAGTGGCATTCAGATAGAATGCATTCATTCCTAAGTATAGCAGATATAAGATATAAGGTTGGATTCCTTATAACCTTCTGTGGTATAGTTAGTGGCACGTTGACTTAGTAATTATAAGTCCTAGGTTCAAGTCTCAGTCGGGGTAAAAAATGATTCATGTTTTCACATATATAATGTGCTAATTTGATTATTGTTGGTCCTGTATGAGATTGGAAGTTGAATTAAATGCGAAAATGACGTCACGAGTGAGGTTGGGGAATCTGTAATCTGAGCATAGTGGCATTCAGATAGAATGTGTTCATTCCTAAGTATAGCAGATATAAGCTATAAGGCTGGATTCCTTTTAACCTTCTGTGGTGTAGTTGGTAACGCCTTGACTTAGTAATTATAAGTCATAGGTTCAAGTCCCGGTCAGGGTAAAAAATGATTCTTATTTTCACATATGTAATGTGCTTATTTGATTATTGTTGGTCCCGAATGAGATTGGGAGTTGAATTAAATACGAAAATGAAGCCACGAGTGAGGCTGGGAAATCTGTAATATGAGCATAGTGGCATTCAGATAGAATGCGTTCATTCCTAAGTATAGCAGATATAAGCTATAAGGTTGGATACCTTTTAACCTTCTGTGGTGTAGTTGGTAGTGCCTTAACTTAGTAATTATAAGTCCTAGGTTCAAGTCCCGGTCGGAGTAAAAAATGATTTATATTTTCACATATATAATGTGCTTATTTGATTATTGATGGTCCCTAATAAGATTGGGAGTTGAATTAAATGTGATAATAAAGCCACGAGTGAGGTTGGGGAATCTGTAACATGAGCATAGTGGCATTCAGAGAGAATGCATTCATTCCTAAGTATAGCAGATATAAGCTATAAGGTTGGATTCATTTTAACCTTCTGTGGTGTAGTTGGTAGCGCCTTAACTTAGTAATTATAAGTCCTAGATTCAAGTCCCGGTTGGGGTAAAAAATTATTCATGTTTTCACATATGTAATGTGCTTACTTGAATATTGTTGGTCCCGGATGAGAATGGGAGTTGAATTGAATGTGAAAATGAAGCCACGAGTGAGGTTGGGGAATCTCTAATATAAATATAGTGGCATTCAGATAGAATGCATTCATTCCTAAGTATAGCAGATATAAGATATAAGGTTGGATTCCTTATAACCTTCTGTGGTATAGTTAGTGGCACGTTGACTTAGTAATTATAAGTCCTAGGTTCAAGTCTCAGTCGGGGTAAAAAATGATTCATGTTTTCACATATGTAATGTGCTTATTTGAATATTGTTGGTCCTGAATGAGATTGGAAGTTGAATTAAATGCGATAATGAAGCCACAAGTGAGGTTGTGGAATCTTCAATATGAACATATTGGCATTCAGATAGAATGCGTTTATTCCTACGTATAGCAGATATAAGTTATAAGGTTAGATTCCTTTTAACCCTCTGTGGTTTAGTTGGTAGCACCTTGACTTAGTGATTATAAGTCCTAGGTTCAAGTCCCGGTTAGGGTAAAAAAAATATGATCCATATATATATATATATATATATATATATATATATATATATATATATATATATATATATATATATATATATATATATATATATATATATAATGACTGCAGGAATTCGAATAGTAAAAGAGACTGTGTTAGCATGAGCATTATTTTGAAATATAAGTATAGAACTCTGTTCTTACTTCAAAATGCCAGTCTCAATTGCATATACACTGCTATTCCTGATTTAGTACTTTTTAATTCATTTTTATTATTCTTATTATGACCATGATTATTAGTATTGTTATTATGTTGTTGTTATTGTTGCTATCATTCCATGGCCTTGTGCATAATTATTATTTTAGTAACTGTTATCAGTAGTAATCAAATGATATGTATTTTTTATCTTGAATTCATGCTTTTATGTTACTGTAGTCACTGCTAATAAGAATATTTCTTTAGTGACTGCTCTCAGCATGTCATGACTTTTCTTTTTAATATCTAATGTATACAAATGTTATGTACCAGTTACTCAGCTAAGTCCTAAGTATCTTGGAATAATAATCTAATGGTGTAGACACACACCTTCCATTACCACCCTCTTTCCAGGCAGCCCCGACCTGCAATTTTAAAAATTTATTTTCACAAACCAGTCCCTTTTACCCATGGGAGAGATTGCAAGCGCCTGCAAATGCAGGGAGGCGAAGTATACCCTCTGAATGCAGACAAAGGCCTTTGATTGTATGCAGAGGTCATATGTATTCTTTTTGCATTTGTACTAGCGACATTAGGCGCTAATTTCTGGCCCTAGAATCTACTCCCGGCTACGTTCGTATTTTTCAGCTATTGGAGGGAGATGCGCCTCATTGAGGAGATGTGTGAGAGGTGGTCATAGGATCACCTCAAGAGTAGCATGAAAGCGGGTGGGAGGGGTTCCCAGCAGATGCATCAACGCCCTCCCTTTGTCCGGCCTGTCTCCAGATCAAGATAGGATTCGGGTACGTTGTTACAACCTGGACCTACCTTAAAGTTGTCAGGCCTAGGTAGACTTTGGTAATACCAAGACCTAGCAATGATGGGTAACTGAGGGGCTGGGGAAACGAAAATCCCCAAAAATTAAAAATTAAAAGGGGAAAGAAAAAAATCCCTATACATATTGTCGTGGGGCATATCCCACCGATTGACACCAATGTTGTATGGACATTATTCCACTGATGGACACCAATGTCGTGGGGTTTTCATCCCACTAGTTTTCACCAATTGTCGTGGTGTCATTTTCCTTTGGTAGCATGGTTGGTGATAACAGATAAGCATCTTTTTTATATGTGCTTATTTCTAGATTAACAATTAATTCCTCCGAGCTCCAATTCCCACAGTTCCTGTCATGCCCCCATGGGGTAGACTGCTAAGCTGTGGACGTGACTTCTGCCCCTGGGAAGGTCTGAACTCTGACTGACTGGTCTCCGTTGCTACTCGTGGTGGTCGGTGGGTATCGAGTGCGTCACTGCCATCCGGCACTTATAGGCATCTATGAAATGCCTTGTGAGGCTATAGGCATCTATAATATGCCTTACTACACTCCCCACCACCAAACTGAAATATTTCCCATATTTCGGATTGAGCATAACTACTTCCATGAGAGCCTTATAATTTTCTATCATTATTTTACAAAAATGGGGCAGAACTATCTAAGAAACTGACTTATGAAACTATTACAATCTCATACAGTTTTCTAAACAGATTACAGTAATATCAAAATTACTATGCAAAAAGCTGACAAAGAAAAATCTGTTCTTTATAATAAGCATTGTAATTAAAATCACAAAATCAAACTTAAGTATTCTTAATTGCATTATATAGCTAGTAAGCATTGGCAAACTTACTTAAGAACAAAGCTAATTAAACTATTTCATTAATCAAACAGTACACAGTACATTTGGACATGATGTATGCAAGTACTTTTAAAACAGAACATTTGTCATCGTGTGAAAAGTTAAAAACATTCATAATTTCAATATGTAATTACTATTCAAGGACAAACTGATATGAGAACTCAATGAACATAATATAATACACATTCGTCTATGATCTTTCTTCACAAAGATCTGCATACCACTCTCAACCTAAGAACTAAATGAGGAGTGGATTCTTCTGCGAACTCAATGAACACAAAGATTAAATCATGATTCAAAACAATGATAATATTTAAACAGAAAACAAATTATTATGATTTTTGAAAATTGCACAATTTATCAATGACACTTATTCTAATAAACTTACATCTAAGGGAGACTCTGAGTTTTTTTTTGTTTAAAATTATCTTAAAGCTAGAAAAATAAAAGAAAAAATCAAGTATTGTCTTTGCATATCGTGTTCAAAGACGGTGGGGACATTTTCTTTCCCATTTTTTTCAGTTCTAATACGTGGGGGAACATACTTTGTAAGTTAACTAATAAGGGATTTTCCATACCCTTTCTTTCTCTTTTCACTAAAGTTATAATATGTATGGGGATTCTTCTTTCCCATTTTTCATTTTTAAATTTTTTTGGGATTTTCATTTCCCCAGCCCCCCCCAAGGGAGAGATTCCTAGGACTTGCAATCTCTCCCTTCTAATTTCCCCAGACCTTCGCCTGACCACTTTGAGGTAGGCCTGGGTTTGTACACGTACCATGAATCCTCTTCTTATCTGTAGACTGGCAAGACAAAAGGGAGGGCGTCGATGCATCAACCGGATCAGCCGGCACCCCTCCCGCCCACATTCGTGTGACTTTTGAGGTGGCCCTAGATTCTGACCATCTCTCACGCTCCTCCTCAAATAAGGCGCATCTCACTTCAATAGCTGAAAAATACGATCATACTGAAGTAGATTCCAAGGCCGGAAATTAGAGCTTAATGTAGCTAATACAAATGCAGAAAGAATACATATGACCTCTGCACACAAACAAAGGCCTTTTGTCTGCATCCCGAGGGTATACTTCGCCCCCCTTTCATCTGCAGGCGATTGCAATCTCTCCCATGGGTAAAAGGGACTGGTCTGTGAAAATCAAATTTGAAAATTGCAGGTCGGGGCTGCCTGGAAATAGGGTGTTAATGGAAAGTATGTGTCTACACCATTAGATTATTATTCCAAGATACTTAGGACTTAGCTGAGTAACTGATACATAACATTACTCTACTATAGATATAAAAAAGAACAGTCATTAAATGCTGAGAACAGCCACAAAAGAAATACTCTTATTAGCAGTGGCTACAGTAACATCAAGCATGAATTCAAGATAAAAGATACAAATCATATGGTTACTGCTGATAGCATTTACTAAAATAACAATTATGCAAAATGCCATGGAGTGATAGCAACAATAACAGCCAACATAATAATAACAATACTACTCAGGAACAGCAGTCCATATGAAACTGAAACCTGTATTTCGAAGTAAGAACACAGTCTTACACTCATACTTCACAACGATGCTCTTTCTAGCACTGTTTCCTTTGGCTATTCGAATTCCTGCAGTCATAATATGTATATATCTGTATATATATTGGAGCATAGTCATCAACTTTCTGGTTGCCCACTTTGTTACTGGGAGCTTTATCTATTTTCTAAAACAGTTGCAATATGTGGCAGAAAAACTCATACAATAATCAGTTCCACTAATGTGTTATCAGTCATTATGCAGTATCATCATGCAAAAACTTATCAACTGAAATAAAACTTGGCCACACTTATCATCTAGAAAATTTGCAAAGAAATCTAAAAAGAATCAATGATCATAATACTCTGTCAACATAGAGAAATAACATTGTTCAGAGTGTAAAGGGTAAAAGGATGAGAGAGAGAGAGAGAGAGAGAGAGAGAGAGAGAGAGAGAGAGAGAGAGAGAGAGAGGAGAGAGAGAGAGAGAGAGAGAGAGAGATAAAATATAAATTTTTCCTCAAAAAACGCATAATTTCACTTATAAGGCCCTTTTTTATGACTTGACTTCCTGCCCAACCATACAAAGGGACAGAGCACAATTGCAAACATTTTTTAACATATAAAGAGGAATAAAAAACAAAATAACTTAGTGTACAACTGCAGAAACATCGAAGCACAAATCCATTCCTCTCTGTTTAACATTGCAAAGGACTTTATTGAAATGAGCATACACATCCTTGTCTATTATGACAATCTTTTCTCTTTCTATAAATCAGAGGATTGAGTCGAAGCACACACTCGCTATATGTCTATATACCCCTGATGAAATCAAAGCAAAATACTACAGTCATCTGTGATAATATCTCTACTACTATCAACAAAATTACAATTATCTTTTCATAATAAACGACTTAAAAGGATTTAAGTATCATTATTTTTAAATTTCAAACTCAACATATAAGCTCTGAGAATCTCAGTTATCTTAATTAGTTCAATTGTAATTATAAATTTCAAGACAATGATAGTAATTAACAATAATTATCTCTAGATAAGTTTTTTCAAAACTATTTAATTACAATATATCAAAGAGACAAAGATATTAAAGATTTTTCAACAACAACAAAAAAAGATAAAAAAACGTATCTGAAAAGAATATGAAAAGTTTGTCTTTGTGTATGTGGCAATGAAATTAAAAATCATATTTCATTTGCAACATTAAAGAATGCATTTGGCTTAGGTTTCATAATCTCTTAAGGAGTTATACATGAAAAATTAATATAAATATATTCTTCTACTATCTCAAATTTGAATTTTTTTGAGTGACTATTCAACAGAACTACCTCAGGAGACAGGGGGGAGTTATACATTTTTCTCCTTTTCATACTTACAATTGGGTAGGTACTTAATTAACTCCTTTTTTACCCTCTTTCCTTTTCCTACCCAAAAAATACTGCCCAATATCTGTCTTCTGGCCTTCAACTAGTTAGCTTTTGCGGGGAGTTTTGCGTGTAGGAGCTATTCCTCCCCTGTCTCTTCGATTTCTGGATCAACTTCGTCTCTTTCAAATACAGGAAACGGCTGTTTGACATTCTTGTTGTTGTTTCTTGTGAATGTACACTCCCTTCTTCATGACCAAGCTGATATGATTATGACAAACATTATCATGGCTAAAAGTTTCAAAATTTTATTTTATCTATCTAACATATCCCTTCGGACAAATAATGTATATACTGCAGCTGGAAAGGAAAATAAAGAATCATTCAGAGATTCACGTCCTTTATCACTTAATATCTATCTTGGAATTCTCGAACATCGAATAATAATCTCATTGGTAAGTAGGGGACGAAACAAATACAATAAAATTTGCAGCTCAACCATATCTGGGAAGGTGGAGAATCACTTTCTCAAAAATATCCCTCAATAGATATCGCAACAGCTACATCACCTCCCATAGAAATACACTGATATGGCCTGCATAAAGACCCGATGGAGAAGGGAAAGGATCCTCGCAGACTCCTTCCCCATCATGCTTCCCCAACGGACTTTCCCGTGATTCCACGCACGAAAGTAACCCCCTCATTATACCCCCAGTCAGTCATACCCATTCTCTCCCACACTCGACACTTTCAAGACACTCACCTCCTTTCTTTTTGTATACTTCCCTTCTACTTACAACTCGTTGGTTACCCTCCTCCATCACTCTGAAGAAGTGGGTGTGTGAAGCCGCGGTTGGGCCGTGTGGTCACAAGACTGCGTCACCAGTCCTATGTCCCCCCTCTTCTCCCACTAAGGTGCATTAAGGCTACACAATAACTTCCCCAACCCCAACACTCTAAGGGCGTGAGTTTGTTGGCGGTGTCTCGAGGCGTATCCCTCACGGCTATCAGACTCCATTCCTTCTCCCCCTCTAAGCTATTTTAGGGTTACACTGAAACCCCCCCTACCCCAGCACAGCACAAAGCACTCAATTTTACTCTTACCGCCTGATAGCGTGAAAAAATAAAAACTCTCTGTATCTAACAGTAAAGATCTAAATAACATCTTAGAACTTTCTTATTCACCAAAAGGATATGTGATACACGCAGTTTAATATCAATTCTCTATAATATGACATTAGAAGAACGATCTGTTATTTCTGTCTTTCTTTCGCCAAAATATTACACCCACGAAAAAAAGCAAGAACCTTGAAAACAGGTGCAAGGATTTTCTCACTCGATTTCTTATGCATTAAGAAATTAATATAAAAATTATTTTAAGAACATAAGAACATAAGAATAGAGGACACTGCAACATGCCTACTGGCACACACAAGGCAGCTCCATTTTTGAATTGTATTTTCAGCATGTCTAAACCTATTCTATTCTACTCTACTTATTTATTCTATTTTTCTTTTTATGATTTTTCTAATAAGCACTAACCTATTCATACCCACCCTACCTCTGCCATATGTCTATCTAATCTACATTTGAAGGTGTCTAAGGTATTGGCATTTACTATCCTACTAGGAAGCTTGTTCCATGCATCAACTACTCTATTACCAAACCAATTTTTACCAATTTCCCTTCTGAACCTAAATTTATCAAGCTTAAATCCATTATTACGAGTTCTGGTTTGATCATGAATTTTTAAAACTTTATTAATATCTCCCTTGTTAATCCCTTTAAACCATTTATACACTTCAATCATATCCCCCCCACAACTCTTCGCCTCTCTAGAGAATGTAGATTAAGTTTTTTTAATCTGTCCTCATATGGTAGATTTCTGATATTGTGTATCATCTTGGTCATTCTTCGCTGCACTCTCTCCAAGGATTCAATTTCCATTCTATAATAGGGTGACCAGAATTGCACAGCATAATCTAAATGGGGCCTAACTAATGCAAGATAGAGCTGCAAAATAACTTTTTCCATCCTATTGCTAACGCTTCTTGAGATAAATCCTAAAATTCTGTTTGCTTTATTTCTGACTGCTGTGCATTGCTCTCTTGGCTTAAGACTACTATTCACAAGAACTCCCAAATCCCTTTCACACTGAGAACTCATGATTTCATGGTTATTTAGCTTATAACTAGTATTGTCTTTTATAGTACCCATTTTAACTACTTTACATTTTTCAACATTAAATTCCATGTACATTAAACCTTCTCAGTTAAAATCAATACATTTGCCCTCTTAATATCAACTTTGGCATTAATACAAATAAATGGAACACCCTTCAAACACAATGTCTCATTATATTATTCAAATGCTAACAAAAATGGAGTTTATTACTGAATAGCGCAAATTATCCATGTTAGCAATGGGTACAGAAATTCTACTTTTATTAATTTACTAGAGCCCCACCCCTCATAGGCAGGTTGGCTGAGTCAAAGCATAACTACAAAGTAAAATGGCATCATCCGCCTACCTCAGTTTCTCTTAATAATGGTCCTATTACTCACTGGATACAGATCACAAGTACTTAGCTATTTTGGGAAACTGCTTGAAGAACATCACGGCAAGAGGCAATGGAGGAGGAGGTTCTTTCTTCTGGGCATGGGAGGTTCCCGCCAACGTCGTCCATCTCTCTCGTAAAATCGATGAATCACCATCTTCTTGGTTGGATCCGGCAACATATACTTCTGGTAAGGGGCGTTTTCTCTCAGCGCCCCGGTCACACTTCGGCTCACTGTGATGGTAGTGTACATGAAGGCACTCTTTGTCCTTTTACAGCTGGGGGCCTTGCCAACACGAGGGCGGGGGAGAGTGACTTGTTCTGATAACATGATACTGTCGGTGTAGGGGAGCTGAGACTTTCTCTTCTCAACATCGCTGTCTCGCTGATTGTAAGCGTCTAGAAATTCCTTCATCACTCTAATATTTCTTCCATAGATGCTTTATATATGTTTCTTCTGGATTTTTAATTCTTCTTTCTCTTCGCTGTGGTAACGGTGTGGATTGATCCCGAGCTGGTCACCAATGTTGTGGGGCATATCCCACCGATTGATACCAATGTCACGTGGACATTATTCAACCGATGGACACCAATGTCATGGGGTTTTGATCCCACTAGTTTTCACCAATTGTCGTGGTGTTCTTCTCTCTTGGTAGCATGGTTGGTGATAGCCGATAAGCATCCTCTTTATATGTGTTTATTTCTAGATTAATAATTAATTCCTCAGAGCTCCAATTCCTATAGTTCCTGTCACGATTGATCCCCGATTCCCAATTCCCGCCCCAAGGGGTAGACTGCTAAGCTTTGGACGTGACTTCTGCCCCTGGCAAGGTCTGAGCTCTGACTGACTGAGCTTTGTTGCTACTCGTGGTGGTCGGTGGGTATCGAGTGCGTCACTGCCACCCGGCACTTATAGGCATCTATGAAATGCCTTATGAGGCTATAGGCATGTATAATATGCCTTACCACAATGTGATAACTTTAGTGACAATAAAAAAAAAGGTTATGGAAAATCCCTTAATTAGGAAAGTTACATAACTACAAAGTATTTCCCGCACGTATTCGAACTGATGAAGATAAACAAAGAAAATGGCCCCACCGTCTTTGACAACAATTGGTGGAAGAACAAATATTGTAAACTTTTTTTTTTATTTTAGACATAGAAACCTCAAAGCCTCCCTTAGATTTTAGTTATTTAGAATAAATGTCATTTATCAATTGTGCATGCTGAATTCTATTCTTTTTTCTCACTATAATGTGTGTTAAATGTTTCACTTAGCAAAAATCATACTCATCTGTATTTTACATGATTTAAGTAACATATTTGTGATGTTAAGTTTTTCTGTTTAAATATTATAATTTTTTTAAGTCATGATTCAATATTTGCAGATCATAACCAACTGTATTTTATATTATGTAAGTAACGTAATTATGTTCATTGAGTTCTCGCTATCATTTTGTACTTGAATAGTAATTACATATTGTAATTGTGAATATTTTAAACTCTCTTTTCACCACCTGACAAATGTTTTGTTTTAGTAAGTGATTGCATATATCATGTCCAAATATATTGTGTACTATTTGAGTAATGTAATAGCTTAATTAGCTTTGTTCTTAAATAATTTCGTCAATGCTTACTAGCTATATATTGCAATTGTGAATACTTAATTTAGATTTTTTGACTTTAATTACAATGCTTATTATAAGGAACATATTTTTCTTTTGTCAGCTTTTTGCATAGTAATTTTGATATTCCTGTAATTTGTTTAGATAATGATATCAGATTGTAATAGTTTCATAAGTTAGTTCATTAGATAGTTCTGCCCCGTTTATTTTTATTTTTTGTAAAATAATGATAGTTAAAAAAATTATAAGGCTCTCATGAAAGTAGTTATGCTTAGTCTAAAATATGGGATATATTTCAGAGTGGTGGTGAGGGGTGTCGTAAGGCATCTGATATAGACACCTATAGCCGCTAGAGGGCAGAGTGCACACTAAGAAACCCGCGCCACAGGATGGCATTCAGAGCCCGTGTCACTTTAGTCTGAAGTCAGAACTTGCCGGGGGCAGAACTTACGTCCATAGTTAGACACTTCCTCCTAAGGGGGCGGGAACAGTGAGTGACAGGAAGTATAGAAATGGGAGTTTTGAAATACAAGTCAGTTCAAGTCTAAATAAATTACTGTTAATCGAACGATGCACCTCCATTACCGACCTCACTACCTATAAATCACATATAGTTTAAGAAAAACACTATACGACATGTGTTCTCGGCCTCTCATAATTAATTCTCTCTCTCTCTCTCTCTCTCTCTCTCCTCTCTCTCTCTCTCTCTCTCTCTCTCTCTCTCTCTCTCTCTCTCTCTCTCTCTCTCTCAAAAATAGTTGTTAAAATAACAGAAATATAGACATCTAAACAGATGTAAATCGACAGACAGACAATTAGATACTCAGACATAGAGATATATAGATACATGGACAAAGAGATAGACAGATAGAAAAATGCACATATAAACAGAAAACTAAAATTATAGATAAAAATACACACGTAAAGAACACACACACAAACCGATGTAGACACACATGTGTAATTTACCTCTTCATATGTGTAAGACTTAACTTAGGATGGGGTAGGATAGGAGGGGAAAAAGGGGAGGGGATTAAGGATATAAGGGAATTTGGAGGTAAGAGCACGAAAATTAAATAAAGTAAGAGATAAAAGAGAGAGGGGCGGACCTTAGTGCTAATATATGTTAGAGGAAAAACAAGAAAAAGGAGTTAAATAAAATATTTGCGAAAAAAGAAGAAAAAGAAGAAACGTAAACTTATGAAAAAAATTTTTACTCATTATTATTATTATTATTATTATTATTATTATTATTATTATTATTATTATTATTATTATTATTATTATTATTATTAGTAGTAGTAGTAGTAGTAGTAGTAGTAGTAGTAGTATTCCTGTTGATATAATTTGAGTCCTTGACAAGGGAAAGATGGAATGTAGAATTAACTAAAAGCATGTAATATATATATATATATATATATATATATATATATATATATATATATATATATATATATATATATATATATATATATATATATATATATATATATTTTACCCCGACCGGGATTTGAACCTAGGACTTATAATTACTAAGTCAAGGCACTGCCAACTACACCACAGAAGGATAAAAGGAATCTGACCTCATAGTTTATATCTGCTATACTTAGGAATGAACGCATTCCATCTGAATGCCACTGTGTTCATATTACAGATTCCCAAACCTCACTCGTGGCTTCATTATCGCATTTAATTCAACTCCCAATCTCATTCGGGACCAACTATAATCAAATAAGCACATTACATATGTGAAAACACGAATAATTTTTTACTCCGACCAGGACTTGAACCTAGGACTTATAATTACTAAGTCAAGGCACTACCAACTACACCACAGAAGGTTAAAAGGAGTCCGACCTTATAACTTATATCTGCTATACTTAGGAATGAACGCATTCTATATGAATTCAACTATGTTCATATTAAAGATTCTCCAACCTCACTCGTTGCTTCATTATCGTATTTAATTCAACTTCCAATCTCATTCGGGACCAACAATAATCAAATAAACACATTACATATGTGAAAACACGAATAATATTTTACCCCGACCGGGACTTGAACCTAGGACTTATAATTACTAAGTTAAGGCGCTACCAACTACACCACAGTAGGTTAAAAGGAATCTAACCTAATAGCTTATATCTGCTATACTTAGGATTGAACACATTCTATCTGAATGCCACTATGTTCATATTACAGATTCCCCAACCTCACTCGTGGCTTCATTATTGCATTTAATTCAACTCCCAATCTCATTCGGGACCAACAATAATCAAATAAGCACATTACATATGTGAAAACACGAATCAATTTTTACCCTGACCGGGACTTGAACCTAGGACTTATAATTACTAAGTGGTGTAGTCGGTAGCGCCTTGACTTAGTAATTATAAGTCCTAGGTTCAAGTCTCGGTCGGGGTAAAAATTATTCGTGTTTCCAATGTGCTTATTTGATTATATATATATATATATATATATATATATATATATATATATATATATATATATATATATATATATATATATATATATATATATATATATATATAGAGAGAGAGAGAGAGAGAGAGAGAGAGAGAGAGAGAGAGAAATCACCTATTCAAGACCAAACTGGGGAGGTCAGTGAACTCCAGCTGCGCGAGAAGGGGGGGGGGTTGCACGTATAAATCTGATGAAACTAACCCATAAACGTACACACACACACACACACACACACACACACACACACACACACACACATAAACACACACACTTAGCGAAATGAGGTCAAAATGGACAGTCATAAGGATCCACAGTGACTCACTATTTCGACGTTCACATGACAAAGTTATGGAATCGTCAAACCAGCAATTAAATGAGTGATTGAAAAAGAGAGATAAATAGAGAAAGAATGAGAAAAAATAAGGAAGAGAGGAAGACCTCATAGCAACAACAACTACAATAACAATAACAATGAACCATAAACTAGAGGTCATTGAACTTTTAACGGATGCTTCTAACGCGAGCTCGTAGTGTAAATAGCAAATTCTTTTGGCGTCTGATTTTAGAACGAGTATTGTATGAGTCAAGTGTGCTTTATTTGCATATTTATGCGTATTTAAGCGTATTTAATATCAAATATTACAAGAGGGTGGGGAATTATATCTATGGCGCGATTTTTATGAAAATATTAACTTTGTGACTTGGCAAAATCGAATCTACAGCTGAATAACCTCTTGAAGCAAACGTAAAGTTAAATAATCCCGTAAATTGTTATGGTAGTTTAGGTTACTTTAGCTTAGGTTAGGTTAGGTTAGCTTCGATTAGCTTAGGCAAGGTGACTTGCATTGTAAATATTAGTAATCCTAGAGCACCTAGGGGTTACACTTTTATTTGAAAAAAAAACCGCAAAATCTTTCCCCAATCTTTCTCAAATATCCAAGTTTGCTTACTAACTCTGTCTTGTTCAGCTTGGTCAGAGCTGTTTTTTAATCTATTTGCAGTGATTCTCAAAGTTCCAGGTCACATTCCTACCATTGGGAACTCAGTTGCCCTAGTTTTTTTTTTTTTTTAATTTTGTCACCTAGTAATATTTTTTCCCTAGAGATTATGCTATTACTGCGATATTTTTGTCTTTTTAAACTTTGTCACTATTAATTACCACTATGGGAGTGGACGCAAACAGATTAGAGCTGGGGAATTAAGGCTGGATGTTCTTCATAACGCCGTGCAGTAAGGTCTCACGGTTCAGTCACCTCCCCAGTCGAGTATCCTAACCACTGCGCTATCGCGGATCAGCTATTACGGTGGTAAATATTTCCTCAACTAATTTACGAAATTAGAGTAGGCTTGGAAAACATTTAGTCCAAAATAGGATTAAGTCTTAAGCCAGGAGGTGTTTAGCAAACAATTACTTCTTGTTAGCCGGTTATAGCTGTGTCAAGTTCTAATTCCCCAGCTCCAACCTGTTTGTGTCAATCCCCATTCGAATGGGAATAAATAGTGACAAGTAATACCGCAAAATGAAAAGAAATACAAAGATCAACTTCATCCATTGCCTTCCTATCCTAACTGAAATTCCTGGGAATTCTTGCCAATTCCTACCCATTCCTGCCCTCAGAACTGAAGTTTCCGCCCTGGGAGCCATGTGCCCCCCAGCTTGAGAATCACTGAGCTAGTGAAAGGGTTCTCGACTTTTCCTTGGAGCCTTGGAGAGCAGAGCGTCTAGAGAGACGACCTGGGTGTGCAACACGTTCAAGTTATGAATTTTTAGGTTACTACGTTTTTCCTCTCTCTCTCTCTCTCTCTCTCTCTCTCTCTCTCTCTCTCTCACACACACACACTCTATCTATCTATCTATCTATCTATCTATGTATCTGCATTCATGCATGCATGCAAACAAATATACATACATACATACATACATACATACATACATACATACATAACTACGTCATCAAGATGACACACCTAGAATATTTACTAATCACCAAGTTTTCTAATTATCATCGTCACTATTAGTATTATTATTTTCATCCTTCTTCTTCTTCTTCTTCTTCTTCTTCTTCTTCTTCTTCTTCTTCTTATTATTATTATTATTATTATTATTATTATTATTATTATTATTTTAGTAGTAGTAGTAGTAGTAGTAGTAGTAGTAGTAGTAGTAGTAGTAGTAGTAGTATTTATACATATAGTTCCTAAACACCATTTCCATATTTTTCTTATTTTTCTTCATATTTTTAACCTCCTTCCATGTTTACATGGGGTAACTGCTTATTCATCGACATCTTAGAGTAGTTGTATTGGATTTTGACTCTGTGTTTTACGGCCGGATGCCCTTCCTGACACAAATCCTCTCCATTCATCGCCCTTCATATGCATAAGACACACCATTGGAATACAAATAGAATGTCTGTAAATGAAAGATATTCTCTTGAGCAAAGTCAGCTGTCACTCTGGGTTATGTCCTATGTATTGTGGGTCAGATTCTGCAAGGCTCGTTTAGAACCCTTCCTAAAACATATATTAAATCTTCCCAACACGGAGATCATCTATTTAAAGACGAAAATAGCGTGGCACAAACGCAAGGGCAACAACCCCCTCAGATTTGTTTCCATACATCACTTCAGAATATTAGAAATGGCCTGGTACCAATGCAAGACTCATCACATTGGATTTGTCTCTTGTCTCTTGCTTTTATTTTTCGTTGTGTAGCTCTATTCAGTGTTCTGTGTGTCACTTTTCAGTGAGGTTCTTTTACGATCCATCCTAAACCATATATTAAGCCATCCCAACGCAGTAAAGTCCTTCTGAAATTAAAGGAAATACCATGACACAGCGAAAGAGCCACCATACTGGGGTTGTCTCTTGTCTTTTGGTTTGGTTTTGTGCCCTGTAATATTATCCAGTGTCCTGTGGGGTTCCATTCTATAAGGATCTTTTAGAACCCACCCTAAGCCATATATTAAACCATCCCAATACATACAAGTTCCGCTTTAAGCGAAAGAAAGAAACATCGTAGCACAAACGTAAGAGCCTCCCCTTGTGAAAGGCAGCAAAAGACCCATCGCTAGTTTGCAACTCACACACGTTTTCGGAGTCAACCATGGATGGGGTCGTTGACCGCTCAGCGTTCGTTGCTCTTATATTGTTTACATTTTCTACTTGGAAACATTGATTCGTCTTTTCATTTTTTTTTTTTTTACCTTTTGCTTCTTCTTTCTCTTCTCTCACTCTGACACACCTAGGTCATGTGAGGTCAGTGACTCTTGTAAGCAATGCTGATTATGGCAGTCAAACGAGGTCTTGTGAGCAGTGCCTTGCATATTGGGGTCAACAACCGATGACTGGAGAGCCAAGTGAGAAAGAGAGAGAGGGGGGGGGGGTTAGGGAGGTCTCACCGTCTCTCCCCTAAACCATTAAGCGCATGCAGGAGAGAGTAGAATTGCAAGGTAATCTCTCTCTCTCTCTCTCTCTCTCTCTCTCTCTCTCTCTCTCTCTCTCTCTCTCTCTCTCTCTCTCTCTCTCTCTCTCACACACACACACACATGCACACACACACACACACACACACACACACAAGGAAAGGGAATTCGGTTCAAGCCCAGATTATACACCTGAAGTCAGTTTTAGATATTTAATCTGGGATTAAGTCCAAACACAGATATTAAACTTGGAATTGAGGCACATGTTATATAATGTTAATCAAACTTAACAAAACCTAATTGAACAGTAAGTTTTGTAACTGACATATTAGGGTAAACTAACCTTAACCAACCTAACCTACACGAACAATACATTTTGCATTAAACAGGTTTTTATTATATCAGTCCTTGCAAGAAGTTTAACGGAGGTGCTTA
>JAXCGZ010023006.1:0-12500 GCA_037179515.1 Halocaridina rubra
ATATATTATATATATATATATATATATATATATATATATATATATATATATATATATATATATATATATATTTAATGAATCTTATTTTAAGACTATACGTAAAACTTGACAGAGGTAGAAATTACCAAATTACTGTAAAGACATTCCCACTTAAACAAAAGGGGCGTCCTTGGCATAGACTGGGGTGGTCTGCTCTACCAAAGATCCCCAAGGTTTCCATGGTATAGTAGATTAAATATGGGTCAGCCATACCAAAGAGGTTTTAGATTATTTACCTAATAATTATTCACAAACAACTGTGAGACGAAGCACATAATGTAAATGATTGACAAAGAAGCGTTCCTGTAACGTGTTTACCACGATAATGTGCATGCCAAAAGAAATATTATTTCATGCCCAAATAACAGTACTATCCTACTGTAGCGTTTTATCATAACTTGCATCCCAGATGAACGATATTTTATTTTAGCGATTGTATGGGTTAAACTTAGTCTCCTTTCGAATGGGGTGGACACAGACAGCTTGGAGTAGGGCAATAATAGGTAGATGACCTTCCTAACGCCCAGAAACAGGATCGATCTCCCAAATGTAATGACAGTCATTCCCATTTCGTGCGCTCTACCACTGTGCTACCCTCCCCCCCGAAAGATGATTTAATTTCCTATTATGCCAAATACCAATCTGAGAGACATTATAACAATCGTGCCCCGGCAAAACAATTCAGCTAAACGCCTTCGGGAAAAAATGAAAGAAGGAATTAGATAAATGGAAACTACTTTGACACTTAATTTGGCATCTGAAAAGGAAGAAATGACCCCCACTTCCATGTTGATCAACATAAATTAAAGCCCCCCCCCCGTCTGTCCAGTGAGAACTCGCATCATAGTAAACAGATAACTGCGAGAAAAATACGAAATAGAGAGATGATTTTGGCTCTGTTCCAAAGAGAGTATCTCTCTCACACACACACACACACACACACACATCGGCCTCTTTTCACTCTTCCAAGGTCGTCGTCCTTTTCTTCTGCTTCTTCATCGTCATCTTCCATAGTGCCAAATATATAAAAGCATCAGACATCGCGTATGATAAATGATATCGTTAATATACGATAAGGTATGAGAGAAAATCCTGACAAAGCAAAGCAGTTGTTCCGCTGACCCATTTTTGGACCAATTGGCTCTACCTCTCTTTGGCCTCGAATAAAACGAACTGGCAACTCAAATGCCACAGGTGCCTCTAGGAAAGGACTGAAACGTCAAGATGGGTATGATGCGCTTTTGTGTATATATATATATATATATATATATATATATATATATATATATATATATATATATATATATATATATATATATATATATATATATATATATATATATATATATATATATATACACACACAAGGAGTTCTCCCAATAAACTTGGGTTATTATTTACAGATTCTATACCTTTTAATAACAATTATTCTTATATTAGAAATACATAATGTATGCACAAATAAGATAAGAAAATTACTTCCAAAATTGTGTCATGGAATATATGTGTCGGTTAGGGTCTTGTTTGCCCATAGTGATCTTGATCTCATGAAGGTTAACGATCGGAGAGAGAGAGAGAGAGAGAGAGAGAGAGAGAGAGAGAGAGAGAGAGAGAGAGAGAGAGAGAGAGAGAGAGAGAGAGAGAGAGAGAGAGAGAGAGAGAGAGAGAGAGAGAGAGAGAGCTAGTGACGATATAAAAAGTCTCAAAAAAACATTACATGTCCACTGCGTTCAAATTTATCAGCAAATGACTAATTCAGTAAGAATGAATAATAATTCGTCAGTGTTTCATATTTATCAAAAGAGGTCAATAATCTCTTTCTAGATGATGTAAATATTATCAGTTAGTTAATTAAATATTACTGACATACAAAAACACGACCGCAAAAACGACTCCATTCATCTCCATGTGACGCAACCTGCACAGGCATGAAGAAGATATATAGTACTTACCAAATTGTGCTTACGGGAAAGAGCACCAAGCTCGTAACTTCCCGTTTCCTGGTCGGTTCCATATAGTACTTAGTGATACTTACCAAACCTGCCCATAAAACTATGGACTGAGTTAGCATTAACTACCTCCTCGCTTAACGAATTCTAATTTTCAACTACTACACTGAAAAAGTACTTCCTTACATGCTGCAAAGAAGTTTTCTTATAAAGCTTCTATGACCTCTAGTTCTAGTGCCAGCCATATCAAAATTTCGATCTCTATCCACTCTGTCATAACCATGATGGAATTTAAAAACCGTCACCATATCCCCCCACATTCTTCTACCTTTGATTGATGGTAAGTCTATTTCCCTCAGCCTTTCATCATAACTGAGATTGCGTATTTCAGGCACCAGTTTCGTGGTATGTCTTTGAACTTTTTCCAGCTTAACTACGTGCTCTTTCAAGTTTTTTTTTTTTTTTATTTATTCAGACAACTGTACAAGGGGACATGTGCACATGGGCACTCCCAGTGATATTGCAGTTGACAAACATTACAATCTATTTGGTTATGTATAATTAAAATATTAATGGAATTTGCAATTAATTTAAAATATCATAGCAAGTAATTAATAATAAAATATAGTGTAATAATTGAAGAGTAACTGAAGAGTAATATTTGTAACAATATTTTCAATAGCCCTTGTTGAGTGCTATCATTTAAGTTACATTCCACTTTTCAACAGTATTACTGCAGACAATTTGAAGCAGATATAAAATAACAATTTTCAGGTTAGAATAATAAGTAGGTACATATACATATGCATGCATTAATTAGATGAGCAATAGAAACACCACTGGGGCTTCATAGTCATACATATCAAGGAGAGAGAGAGAGAGAGAGAGAGAGAGAGAGAGAGAGAGAGAGAGAGAGAGAGAGAGAGAGAGAGAGAGAGAGAGAGAGAGAGAGAGAGAGAGAGAGAGTGTGTGTGTTTGTGGTATTCATTTTAGCAAAAGGAGTTATTCGTCCTTACCACAGATAAAGATGCATACATGCATACTCATACACATCATTGTCATCTGAGGGTAACACAGCAAAGGAAAGTGAATATAATTAATCGCATATAAACCTGAACATACATACATACATACATACTCATAAACACAGTGCCATATAATGAAAGATAAATTTGGAAGGAAAAGAAAGAGAAAGACTGAAAGCCCTTCCCCTTCTCTACCCTTCAAATTATGTACATGAGAGAGAATTACGTCAGCTTAATCCATTATCACTACTATCACAACTACTGCTATCACTATCATGATTATTATTATTGGAGCGAAGGGAATGAGAGACCCCCTCTCTGTACTTTCTCTTCCCAGAAAGTCAGAACATTATTCCTTTACTCAGCCACTCACCTTATAAGGGGAAAAGTGGCTTATGTATATAATAAGCATATGAGAGAGAGAGAGAGAGAGAGAGAGGAGAGAGAGAGAGAGAGAGAGAGAGAGAGAGAGAGAGAGAGAGAGAGAGGAGAGAGAAGGTATTCCCTCCACCTTTCCCCCATTTTTTGGTAATTTAAATATGCTTAGATAGGGTAAAAGAATTACATTTTCAATGTTGGGTATACACTAAGTATAGGATATAAGTTCTCTGGGTTGCAAAAGTGCACAAAAGTTCAAAGTAGCTCATACCAAGAGGTCTGAAGTTCTTAAGCTTTGTGCACTCTGTAATGTAGTGTACTAAACTGTTGCCCCCTTCACACTCACATAAATGGCATTTTGAGTGTTCTGGGTGCTTTCTACCAATTTTCTCGCAATTCACCTCCCATATATTTCTATAACCAAGTCTTATGCGGGCAGCAACTCTATCACAGTCACCTGTAAGCATTTTACCTAAGTGTGGATTCCATAAGGGGGCTGCATATTTAAGCTTTGGTCATACTTAGATTACATAAATATTTCTGACCATTTCCTTGTCCATGCCCCTGAAGGCTGCCCATATATTTGCTAAGAAAGCATATGATGCCCTACTATGCCATTTATATGCATTTCTGGAGACAAATTTGCCAGTATGCTTACTCCTAGCTCTCATTTTCTATTTCTTGAAGTTCTGCTCTGCCACTGAGTAGTCAAGCTTAAGCCTTCTTGCACTTGTACCCATTCTCATTACAATGCATTTTGAAATATTGAATTTCATTATCCAGTTTTCTGACCACTCATGCAGACTATTTAGGTCTTCCTGAAGTTCTGTACCATTGTTATTTGTTTCTTAATGTCTTCACAATTTTTGCATCATCCGCAAACACATTCATAAATGAATTTACAGACTCTGGTAGGTCATTTACATATACAATGAACAAAAGTGGCCATAAAACTGAACCCTGTGGATCTCCATTACTAACTCTTCTCCATTCAGACACCGAGTGTCTTACTCTAGCATTCTGTTCCCTGCCTTCTATATAAATTTTTATCCATTCCAAGACATTTCCACCTATTCTCCCCATTGCTTGCAGCTTCTTAATAAGTCTCCCGTGTGGGACGATGCCAAATGCTTTCTGGAGGGCTAGGAATATGCATTCTGCCCAGCCCTCTATTTCCTGTAAGATTTGGAGTACCTCATCATAAAATTCTAATAAATTTGTTATTGTTGATTTACCTTCTCTGAAGCCATGTTTTCTCACTGACAAAAAGTTGAAGGATTCCAAGTGAAGAGATATGTGTTTCCTTAGTAGTTTCTCCATAACTTTGCAACTATGCTGGTCATGGAAACAGGTCTATAGTTTAGTGCAGTATCCCTCCTTCCCTTTTTGAAGATAGGTGCCATGTTCGCTTGTTTCCAGCATCTTGGAATCACTCTTGACCCCGGCAACTTTTCAAAAATTATACTTAGTGCCGCTGATATTGATTTTGCTCATTTCTTAAGTACATAAGGGGATATATCATCAGTAGCTGTAGCTTTATGGGTATCTAACTCCATTAGCAGTTTGCATACCTCTGTGGCTGAAAAGATGATGTTCTCTAATACTGGCCCATGAGCTTCTATCTCTGCAATCCGAGGGGGTGCGGTAACTCCTACTGTAAATACTGTGAATACTAGATCAAGCAACGATGGCTCATTCCCACCCCTCGCTCTCGTTAGTTCCAGTACATGTTGGTGTAGGAACTTCCCTTGTATGCAGTCTAGGAATCTTGCCCCGAATGAGTCCTCCCCACTGTGTGAGTCAAGATTTATCCAATCTATCTCTCTATGACTACAATCTCCAATAATCAAAATCCTACATTTTCTTTCCCATGCAAAGTTAACAGTACCTATATGACTTTCCTCATAAACTTTTAGCCTATATTGGTGGGTTATATACAACAGTTACTATAATGCTCTCTGTCCCAGTATTTATGAGAGCAACAAGAAATTCCTTGAACTCACTTTCTATAGCAAAGTTTATTTCTTCAACCTGAAATCTTTCACTTATGAGCAGTGCTATCCCTCCACCAGCCCTCTCAGATCTTTCAACCTTTAATATTCTGAAGCACTTACGAAAAACCGTGACACTGTTTATATCCTCACTTAACTTAGTCTCTGTAACCACTACTTCATCTGTTTTACTGTTGTGAGTCCTATCCTTTAATTCTACTGCCTTACCAGCTATTCCATCAGCATTTGTGAACAGCAATCTTAATGAGCCCTCATCCCCTGATCTTCTTTCATTATCTTCTTTATCTCCCTTTGTCTGGAAGAACTCTGGAACAAAATTTCTCTTCTCTTCATTTCTTTCCTCATTTAACCTAGCCTCTTGCAACAAATTTTTTATCCTTTCCATCTCTTCCTGTGTTCTTTATGGTCTATTGAACACTGTTTAGAATTCTTGAAGATCTTTTAGGTTTTTTCTCATTAATATTTCTCTACAAGTGTCCCCTCTCTCATAGGTTACTTTTGTTGGTCTTTCCTCTCCCTCCCTAGAATATTTAGCAAGTTGGTGAATATTTGCAATATCCTCTGGGTCACATAATACTCCAAGCTTCCTTATCAGGTCTAAAATCCTAACTTTATTTACTTCAAGTCTCCCCTGCTGTGTTGACTGCTGGGATTCACTTATGCCAGAGATTACCACTGTCTTCTCTTTATCAAGTGCCTCTTTAATCAGTGGATTAGCCCTTTCATTCGGATAGATATGAAAATTAGATTTAGCCACACTTCGAAGATTAAATAAAAAAATGCATATTTATTGCAAGCATTTCACACAGAACAAATTAAATATGTATGAGTGAATGAATAAACTACAGACATCTTCTAAAAGTGCATAAAGTCCTTTAAAGAAGACACAGTAGCCTCAACAATGTCGCCTCACCCCTACATCCAGTGATGTGTTCACTACAGCTGCTAATTTCACATAAGCTACCATATAAGGGTCATCAGAACCATCACCTACTTATTTCCAGCACGTGAGGTAGCATTCTCTCTCTCTCTCTCTCTCTCTCTCTCTCTCTCTCTCTCTCTCTCTCTCTCTCTCTCTCTCTCTCTCTCTCTCTCTCTCTCTCTCTCTCTCTCTCTCTCTCTCTCTCTCTCTCTCTTAGATATGTATCACTATGAAGCCCCATTGGCATTTCTATTGCTCATCTAAATAGTTAGGTGTATATATATATATATATATATATATATATATATATATATATATATATATATATATATATATATATATATAGGTACATGTGCGTTCATGTATGCGTATATGTACCTACTTATTACTCTAACCTAACCTGAAAATTATTATTCTATATCTGCTTTAAATTGTCTGCAGTGGCACTGTGGTAATATGGAGATTTAACTTAAATGATACTACTCAACATTGTCTATTGAAAATTATTGTTACAAATATTACTCTTAATCAATAATCGCAGAGTGCTCTTGTGTCATTAATACATGTACACCATAATATATTACTCTTAATTAATAATCGCAGAGTGCTCTTCTGCCATCAATCAATTATTACACTATATTTTATTCTTAAGTACTTGGTATGATATTTAAGATGAATTGCAAAATCTATCAATACTTGATTTATACATGACCAAATACAGATTGTAATGTTTAAGAACTGCAATATTACCGGGAGTGCCCATGTGCACGTTCCCATGTACAGTTATTTGAATAAATAAAAGAAAAAACTTCCTGAGTGCGAGTCAGACGATAAAGTGCTGCGATAAAGACGAAATTTTATTTTTTTGCTAAATTTCCGTCAAAATCAGTTATAATAAATATATGAATAAATACATAAATTATTTAATTAACAAATAAAAACATAAATAAATATTTGAATACATAAGTATATAAAATAAACAAATACTATATATACATAAGTAGAGAGAGAAAGAAATAAAACTTAATGAAAAACCAGTATATGAAAATGAAAATATGAACGAAATTCAAATACGACACAGGCAAGATATCCCTTATCATATCACAATGACCTTAAAAGCATCACGGGTTCCGTGTCTTTTTATCATAATCACTGCAGTGTTATTATAACTGCGTTTTCCAAGTGTGCGCATGCGCACACACATACACATATCGGGTATGGGATATGGGGGAGACTTTAGACACTCTCATTACGTCAATAGAAACGAGAGATGTGATTTCAATCTAATGCTAATTCAACCCCCCAACAAATGAATAAATAATAAACCAATATAAACACCTGAACTAAAACACACACACACACACACACACTTATATATATATATATATATATATATATATATATATATATATATATATATATATATATATATATATATATATATATATATATTCTTACTTCCAACTTTTTATCTGGTTTTGCAATAGTATCATCACACACGCACACTCACACACCCACACATAAAAAAACAATATCATAGAAATTTCTGGCATATAATATTGGCACCTGCTTCTCTCATGCACAAATACAGGTCCCATATCAAGGCTGCGGTCCGAATTTTATATATGATTCAATAAACAATATTAGACGAATCAAAAAATATATAGTAAATGTACGATTAACACATATATTAAAAGGAAATGGATATGTAATCTGCGAGACCAACACGTCCCTCCCCTCAATCTCTCCACATGGAGGAGGGAGAGGGGAAAAATCAATAAAAAGGTTGATGATCTACCTGTTCCATCTCCCCCTTCCCCTAGCACTTATGCGAACATAAACAAAACCCTCGTGGTCTCGTCAGGGTTATCTAGAACAGTAAACAAGCCTTCTCTATTGTTTCCCCTCTTTATAAAAAGGTAATACTACAGGTCAAGGTCACATGGTACTGTGCCATGATACCAAAGAAAAATGTTCTTCCCCCCCCCCCTATCTTTCTTCAAATTCACCCGTTAATAAGGGGAACCAACACAAAACAGAGTAACGAGCATTTTATTCAGAGAACAAACACAGATGCAGATTCAAAGATGATCACTATTAAAGGGCCAACACACTGGAACAATATTCCAGAACATCTTAAAAATTCATCCTTCTTCACAGCTTCTCTTTTGGATAAATAGTTACTGCTCACACACTAATCAAACTTAATGATATAATGCAATTTCCCTTAACACTAACCATTCTATATGTAAATTGACATCGACTTCATTAGGTTTTAAGAACTAATTACTCTCCTTGTTGGGAATACAAGTATGGTGATGATGCCGATAATATCAATCCTGTATAGGGTGTTATTATTACTGATTTACTGTTGACATTATTGTTAACATTTTGTTTACAGTATCATTATTGTTATTATAATTTGTATACACATCTGTTAACTTATGGTACTCTTCAGTTTCTATTAAAGCTATATTTTTGTTCACTGTATGTATTACCCTCTTACTTATTAGTGCAATCACATGTCTACTTAGAAGTGTACTCTTAGTTTTGTAAAAGAATAGCCATTGGAGAAATGGAAATAAAGGTTCTGTTTGTTTGTTTCTCGTGTCTACGTATTTTGTTCTTTATTAAACTCACAAGTACTTGGAACGACGCTCGTGCCATGTAACGCACATTCATTCCGAGTCATTTCAGGAAAACTTATATAAAACTGGGCTTGGAATTACCCTAATGGCATATTCCAAGTCGCATTATAAATATCTAAAGACACATACTTATACGTTCCCATGGGGTATATCATTCAGGAACAGTTTAAAAGAGCATAACGGTCGTAGTTGTATTTATTTCACTATAAAAGATTTTTGTATCGTTCAGTAACCATACACAGTCATCAGAACGCCACTTATATAGCCTACAGCAAGAAAACTGCACTGGTATATTTCAATCTATGACTTTAGTCAGAGAAAATAAAACATTTTTCCCAATGAGAGGTGATTTATCAACGTTTGGAAGAAAGTGCTGCTGTATTATAATGCGCCCATTTGCTATTCCAAGATGTCAGTCAGCTAAATTCCCTTCACGAATAATCTGAGACGAACCGAGTCCACTTGGCAAGGTAGGGTTGCATTTTCATATGCAAAGTAGATCCACTAACGAACGCGAGGTCTTGGCTAAAAGCGAGCGGGAAAACATGCACAGAGAGATATCTGTATATGTTAAAAAAAAAACACCCCGGCCTTTTAAAAAGGGTTTTGTAAATAATTAGTTTTATATGGCGAGCAACAGGTAGGCTAAGGTGGGCTTATCATCGGCATTCTAAACATTACCACAAGTAAACACAAAGTCAGCTGAGAGCGCAGGAACTACCAGACAATACATACCACAATCTCCCGTAAAACACCCTCTATATGACTACACGAAAAATTTCAATTCTATCATGCAGGAACGATGTGAGCTCACATTAGGGTTCTCAGCTTAGGTCACTCATGATGCTGCAGCAGAATGTAAAGAAAAAATCAAAATAAAACCAAAATAGAAATTCTATAATCAAACCTTCCTAATAAAGTATGACTAAAGAAGCACAATTAAAATCATGAAAGGAAGTACACAGGAAAAAGTTCAATTGTAGGCTGTTTACAGATGGCACGATGACAAATAATGACTTATGAATAATAATATGGCGTATCATACGTAGTATACAAAGTAAATAATTAATACAAGCGACTGGTAGTTATAATTGAAGTTTCAAACTCTTCTCAAAACAAATTGCAAAGCAACTTACACAACTTTTAGAAAATTGTTCTAAATGCAATTGGTCGAGTTTGAGATAATAAGAACAGGTATGAAGAAACGGTGGAACACCAGATATTGTACACGCCCTGAGGTACTGAATTTAATACCTAAGAGTTACTGAGAACAACACGAACTCAAGTCCAGCGAGTCTCTTGAATATATGTAACAAGGACTGTAATTTGGTAATGAAACGGTACAAACCCTTTACAGACTATTTTGTTTTTCAAACCAATAACTGTATATGGTCTTATATACGAGCAACCACTCTCTCTGATATACATGTGTCTACATAATATAACTGACCATATTTACGTAACCTATTGATTATTTTTTTCATCTGATTCATTCTTTACTTATTACGTAATAATTGCATATGAAATATTCAGAGACCTCTGGAAAAACAAAACAATCTTAACCTATCATTCTCAAAGTAACTGGAAGAGTGAGAGTAGAATAGCAGATAAGGGTTATGAATATTTATCTACAAAAAACAGATAGCTGCTGTAAGGAAAAATGAGAATACTGTATTACCAAAGAAAAACAAATTCACATATACATACATATAAAAAAACACACATATATATATACATACATACATATATATATATATATATATATATATATATATATATATATATATATATATATATATATATATATATATATATATATGAATCACTTTACCCCGACCGAGACTTGAACCTAGTACATATAATTACTAAATAGCTAAGACGCTACAACCTACACCACATAAGGTCTTAAAAGGGAACCAGACCTTACAGCTTATATCTGCTATACTAGGGATGAACGCATTCTATCTGAATGCTGCTATGTTCATATTACAGTTTCTCTCAACCTCAGTCGTGGTTTCGTTTCCGCATTTAATTCAACTCCCAATTTCATTCGGGACCACCAATAATCAAATAAGCACATTACCATGTGTGAAAACATGAATCAATTTTACCCCAACACGAGTGAGGTTGGGGGAAATTGTAATATGAATATTGTGGCATTCAGATAGAATGCGTTCATTCCTAGTATAGCAGATATAAGCTATAAGGTCTGTTTCCCTTTTAAGACCTCCTGTGGTGTAGTTGGTAGCGCCTTAGCTTAGTAATTATATATCCTAGGTTCAAGTCCGGTCGGGGCAAAAACTATTCATGTTTTCACATATGGTAATGTGCTTATTTGATTATTGTTGGTTCCGAATGAGATTGGGAGTTGAATTAAATGCGAAAACGAAACCACAGGGAGGTTGGGGGAAACTGTAATATAAACATAGTGGCATTCAGATAGAATGCGTTCATTCCCACTATAGCAGATATAAGCTATAAAGTCTGTTTCCTTTTAACCTTCTGTGGTGTAGTTGGTAGCGCCTTGCTTTAGTAATTATATGTCCTAGGTTCAAAACTCGGTCGGGATAAAAATGATTCATGTTTTCACATATGGTAATGTGCTTATTTGATTATATATATATATATATATATATATATATATATATATATATATATATATATATATATATATATATATATATATATATATATATATATAATATATATATATATGAGCTACAAAATACACAAAAGCCATATATTATAAAAATCAACAACGGTTCAGTTAATATAACTAAAATAAACAGAAACAGCTTAACACATCTAAACACTACAACCAATAACCATGTAATAGGTTGGCCCATGGCATCAGCTGCCCGTTGTGATACTAAAGCTTAAATATTGGGCTTGACTAGGGCTGTCTAGTACAGTTCGTTATGTCCTCCTTCAATAACGATTCTTATTTTATGCCTACATCAACATCGAATATTCACTGATATTCGTTAATCAACTCTTGTTATCCCTTCACATCTGACAAGTCACAACACTCCTCATCTGTTTCGCTTAGCTTTATGTTTTCTTCATGCCCGCCCTATGAGGACAATTTTCTTTTGCCTCTCCTGGCCTCACAATCATAGGAGAAAAAAAAATGTGGTTGTTAGTGTTGAAAATGCCAAAATAAGGCAAGCGTGACTGCAATACTGACGCTGTCATAATCCACAAAATATAAATATAAATAAATAAATAAATAAATCTTTGATCATTCGGTGAAGAGTGTCGTGCTATAGCGATTTTATTTAGAAGAAGTCATTTGTCGAAGTTCCAAAAAAGGTCAAAATGTATTTACTGAGGTGAGAAGGTACGATTATCTTGCGGTCTCTTGATAATGACTTCAAGGTCACCGGGTTCTTTCTGCTCAACTAAACTAACTACTCACTTACGCGCTTCGGGAGACGGCGGCATTCGCAAAAGAAAGAGTTGACGAAATTCTCTATAATCCGTCAAATAGAACTGCATTCTCATGCTCGTTATGCGAGAGACTGAGG
>JAXCGZ010023006.1:17500-20000 GCA_037179515.1 Halocaridina rubra
TTATTTATTCTCACGCAAGATTGATTTGTGCAATTGCATTTCCGAAAGTCTTTTAAAAATGGAAGTTAAATTTTTGCATAAAATAAGAATATATTTATAGTAATAAGCAATACTCATTGAGGATTGCAAAGCTACATCACCTAATGTAAATATTTAAATAACAAGACTAGAGGAAGCGCTTCGGCGCACGCATTACAAAGCACAGAAAATGGCGAAGCATCTTAAATATTGACCTGAAAGTCAACGTTAGATCCATCACCTACTCATTTACTAATGGGTTTATATATATATATATATATATATATATATATATATATATATATATATATATATATATATATATATATATATATATATATCATTCTATAGAATGCAAACTGACATAACAAACACAAAATCGTCATATCTCGTGAGGCAGCTACAAAGTAAAACCATAACACACCAAAAAAAATAAATAAATAAATAAAGTATAAAAATAAAAGAAAAGAAAGACCTAAGAGTGCAATTCAAGAAGAAACAATTCGCCAAAAGGCACACACAATGCCGTCCGCCTGGGTTTGTTGCAGTCTAAAGTGCATAACAAAGCCACTGCGCAAGTGCAATAACTTCCTTTTTATAGGGAAGGAACATCACGGTTATGCAAAGTGGGGTAAATGCGAGGTGAGGTATCTCCGCAGATGACGACGCCCACCCCGGCAAGGTGAGCAACTTGAACCTCTCAAAATATTTAGGCAAAAATAGTCTTTCCCAAACACAAAGGAAAATGGAACCAATGTTACCAAAGTGACCCAAGGCATGATAGGTGTAACTCATCTAAAGGTTCAGTTAGGGAAGATTAATTAGCTTAGGCTGTAAGGGTACAAGTCAGGTTGGAATGCGGATTTCTAACAAGAACTGCACATTAGATCAATTTAGAATATATATATATATATATATATATATATATATATATATATATATATATATATATATATATATATATATATATAAATATATATATATAAACTGGTAAAAATTTATATAATTAAATACAATAGATACTGAATAAAAAGTAAGACCTGAGTTGGAGGTCAATTTCGTTTTAAATAACATTTGCTTCCAAATATTTTTTCTAAATCTCTTGGAATATATATATATATATATATATATATATATATATATATATATATATATATATATATATATATATATATATATATATATATATATATATATATATATATAAACTTCATGATTACTGCCCAGGGACGCCACAGGCAAGTCCCTTTAATTAAGAACTTCAGACCAAAAGATTCACTAAATAAAATCATGAAGAGTTCATCATATGATCACCTGCGTGGGAGGAGGACATAAAAAAAAATTAGACGAATTCATAAATAAGCTATATCCTAGCGACAACGACATTAAACTAATAATAATAAGAATAATAATAATAATAATAATAATAATAATAATAATAATAATAATAATAATAATAATAATGATAATAATAATAATAATAATAATAATAATAATAATAATAATAATAATAATAATAATGGTAGTAGAAGTAGTAGTAGTAGTCATAGTAGTTAATGAAATCAGTACTGACAAAGTAGCTACCCAGGATATACAAAAGCGACCTGTACCATGTCCATTTGAAAGAGGGAAAAAGTTACTGAAGCAAAAGCAACTAAGGGCGTTCCGTGGGAACCAAGGTCTTCTTTGCCTACGATCTCTCTCTCTCTCTCTCTCTCTCTCCTTAAACACACTTTTCTTATAAAGGTGCGTAATAACCAACACATACATCTTGATAATCATCACAGCCATTATTGCTTAAAAAGTTTACAATACATATATTGGATGAAAGCTTAAATATCATATTGTTCATATAAGGTGCATATAGTTATTATCGCGACTCTACTCATTTTACATTATCGAAGCAGGGCTTCCAGAATACCATAAGATGGATTTTTTTTTATTCCAGAATAGGAAGAGATTAACTTTTTAGAAATGTTATCCTTTTTTTTTATGTCGGGGGAAACAGCCAAGGTATATGTATGTATGTATTATCATCTTAAGGGTGTGGCTTAGCAAGTATTAAAATCTCTGTAAAAGTCTTACTGATTAAAATTTACAATAAATATCTCCATAATTTTGCTACTGATTTATAGTTTTCATTAGTATCTCCATAATAAACCTACAAATACATTATTTCCATAAAAATCATCATAAAATTCCAACTCACTCATATTGTCCATAAATATCTTCATATTCTCCATTAGGTTCCTCATATACATCCTACTTTTCGTGGTCTTGTGCGCAACAATTATTCTCTATTCAAATAGGGGAGGACACAAACACATTTGAGTTGGGGGATTAAGGCTGGATGCCCATCCTGCGGGATCAAATTCGCGAATGTCTGACTCATCATTTTCTAATTTGCACGTTTTACCGCTGAGATACCGCCCCCCCCCCCTCTCCATAACTTTCCTAGTAGTTCAGAGAGAGAGAGAGAGAG
>JAXCGZ010023006.1:25000-32500 GCA_037179515.1 Halocaridina rubra
GTGTGAGCAGTATTCTAAGCAGGGGCGGATAAGACCTTAGTAAATTTTAAGTAACTGCAATGAGGAAAAGCAATGACGAAAACGAAACAAAAACCCCAATTTTTGGGATGAAGATTTAGAAATTTGGATTATGTGATTCCTCCAAGACAAGTTAGAGGCTGTATGGATTCCTAATATATTGATAGAGTTAAGAGGGTAAATTTCATTAGTTTTGAAGACAATACGGTTATCAGGAGGAGAAGAAGATAAAGAGATAGCCAGAAACTGTGTCTTGGAGGCATTGAATTTAACTAAATTCTGAGTGCCCCATTCAGATACTCTCTGCAAATCGGAGATAAGAGTAGAAGAAAGAGTGATACGAGATTGATTGCGAGTAACAGATGAAGGTTGTGAAGAAAAGGCAGAGGAAAAGTGAAGGGTAGAATCATCAGCAAAGGTATGAAGAAGAGAGGAAGATGGGGATTGTAGAAGATCATTGATGAAGAGAAGGAAGAAAGTAGGTGAAAGAACAGAGCCCTGTGGAACACCACTGGTAACAGAGAAAGGGCTAGATGTCGCACCGTCAACAACTACAGATATAGAACGGTCAGTAAGAAAACTGGAAATCAGAGAACAGAAAGAAGGGGTGAAGCCATAGGCAGGGAGTTTGGCCAACAGAGCCTTGTGCCAGACTCTGTCAAAAGCCTTAGAGATATCAAGGGCGACGACAAAGGATTCCCCATAGTTCCTCAGAGAAGATGACCATACATGAGTAAGATAGGACAGGAGATCACCAGTGGATCTTGCCTTGCAGAAGCCATACTGGTGATCGGAGATAAGTGAGTTAGATTCAAGGCGTTTCAAGAAGTGAACATTGAGCAACGTTTTGAAAACTTTAGCAATAGAGGAGGATAGAGCAATAGGTTGGTAGTTAGAAGGAATAGAGCGGTCACCCTTCTTAGGAACAGGTTGAACTAGAGCATGCTTCCAAGATGGAGGATAGATACTGGTTGACAGAATGAGGCAAAAAGGCGGCAATGCACGGGAGCCAGTTCATCTGCAAACCCCTTAAGGAACCTTGCAGGGATACCATCGGGACCAGATGCCTTGCTCGTCTTTAGCGAGCGAAGAACCTTATGAACTTTGCGTGAAGAAAGGATAAGGGAGGGCATAGGGTTAGAGAGGGGAAAAGACTGAGGAATAGGTGCACTGGAATCGTTGATAGTAGAGTTGGTAAAAAAATGAGAGTGACTTTGTCAGTGGGAGAGCAAGCTATAGAACCATCAGAATGAATGAGAGGGGGAAAGCTTGAGTTACAGAAGTTTTTGGAGAGGTTTTTGGCTAAGGACCAGAAGCATTTGTTAGTGGGAGAGGAGTTAAGGTCATCAACTTTCCTTCTTATAAAGGAAGCCTTAGACCTTCGACTCTGAGCAGTACAGCGATTCCTAGCTATAATAAAAGCAAAGCGAGTTGAATCAGAGGGAGAGGCTAGGTAAGATCGGTGAGCCTGATTCCTAGCCTGGATAGCCATGGAGCAGGCACGGTCAAACCAAGGCTTAGGGGGAGAGAAAGTTTTTGTAGAGGAGGGGATGTACGCCTCCATTCCCGCAGTCATGATCTCGGCAACTTTTAGAGCTACCTGATCAGGGTTGCGGGGCCGAAAGCAGTAGTCATCCCATGGGAAGTCAAATAGAAAGTTACGCAAATTTTCATGTTGGGTTCGCTCGAAGTGCCAAAGGCGGCGCTGAGTAGGAGGGATTGGTGGTGGGGGAGCGAATATATATATATATATATATATATATATATATATATATATATATATATATATATGATCACATAAAGATAATTACTTCTAAACGAGGAAGATGGGACTACATATTCCTGATCATTCTAGCTAAAGAGTTAGGTAAGGTTAGGTTACGATTGGTTCGTTTATTTTACGTTAGATTAGGTTAGGTTAGCTATGATTGTTTATAATAAGCAAGAACGAGAATCTAACAAATGATTGGTTGTATGAAAGTTTGTCGCTACTACTAAGGGAGTGATTATCATAATTTGAGAGCACTGCGAGGGATTCCAAATATACACAAAATGTAAGTAATCTTATAACAGTATATAAACTTATATAAACTTTATTTCCATTTCAATACAATGGGTATTCGTCAGCCAGGGCAAGCCCCAACCCCCCACTGTGGTGTCCAACCACAGCAGTTCCTACCAGTAAACAGCTTAAACTCTCGGTCTTGGACGGGAGCCGATCTTTCGACCTCGTGAATGCGAAGCCAGCGCGTTACCACTGTATTAGCCAGCAAGGAAGGAGTAAAAAAAAAAAAAGCTAAAAAACATATATTCACAATGATGATTTTATTCATTTCGATTAAGGACACAGACGGCACAAAATAAAAAGTGAATTACATTATTGTGCTGTACAAGCAGACCATACGAACACATCAAAACGGTGGTCACTTGGAGTCATCGTGAGTTTATATATAATGTTGTTAAAACTAGAACCTACAAAGAAAAATAATTCTACTCAATGCAACAGAGCAAACTGCGGAGTAACGGCGTCGTCGTATATCAATTTCATTACCTCAATTACTCAGTCTTTCAAAGTAAGCAATGATATTTAATTTCAAAAGGTAGTGAAGCACTATTCGTCTTCGTCTTGAGGAGGAGGAGGAGGAGGAGGAGGAGGAGGAGGAGGAGGAGCTCAACCCTTAAAAATCTCTCACCACAAAAATAGGAAGCACAAGATCATTATCACACTAACATTACGAAAGGCGAATGTTTTCCACGTAACGGATGTCAGCTGTCTAAGCAAAAGGAAATAAACCCAAAACAGAAGACCCACAGAGCAGGGGGGGAGGGGAGCCATAGACGGAGAAAAGCTTTGGCCACAAAGCGCCATCTTGCCTTTATGCCCACACCCGCAACCAGCCTATGCTCTCTCCTTTCCGACACTCCAACAGAGCCTATGCCTTCCAAAATACTTAAATACACAAACAGCCTAGATGAGTTTGGTAAAGAAGCGATGCATTCAAGAACAGAACTACAGTGTAGGTCTATAAAGGCAATATGGCGCCTCGTTTGACATACCTAGGCCAAATTCTCTATCTATAAGGCGACTTAACACAAGTCTTCTTTACATGCAGCTTTTTCTACGTTCATATGGGGTTGCTTTATCTCACTAGCCTCTAGGAATAAAGTGCTGGCTTTGGTTCATAGTTTTACGGTCGGATGAGCTTCCTGATAGCAACCTTATCGCCTGATCCGAGCTTGAAATCGGAACTGAGTTGTGTTCTTCATTGATGGGATTTATCACTTCAGTCCTGACAAATCTTCTTGTATACAATACAATAGAGGTGGGAAAAAAAAAGTCCTTACTAAACCAAATCGACGAAAACTAAGTCTCCGAAACTCTAAGCTTCTAAGCTTTACTAATATAAGAAAGTCGTGTGTGTATATATATATATATATATATATATATATATATATATATATATATATATATATATAATATATATATATATATATAATAATAATCCCCACATACACACACACGCACACATTTGTACACGCTTTAATATGCATCAAGATATGTAATCATAATTCCCTATTAAAGTCAGAAAAAAATGGTAAGCTTCAATGTGGAAAACAAAACAAAACAGGAACTTCGCATCCCAAAACTCCATTTGGGTGTGTTTTGTGACCTTGGAAAAAGTAATTCATTGGCGCACTACATCGCAGAATGTGTTTTCCGGTGCTATTTTCGTGATCCTTACAATCAGTAAATTATAATAAGTCTCTACACCCAACACTTAAAATGAGAATACACTTGTATAATGGCGATTAGAGATGTTCTTCGAGTTTCCCTAATTTATTATTTATTATTATTATAATTAATTTTATTATTATTATTATTATTATTATTATTATTATTATTATTATTATATCCTGCTACGTACATATGTGCGTGTTTATAAATAAATACGCGTTAGCACATAATGAACTGGAGCACTGGTGTAGCTTTTTTACGCAAGTGTATTTGATCGCGACATTCATTATTCTAAAGCTAAACTAATACTTGCAGTGATACTCTCTGTATATGTAATTCTTATGAGTAAGACTTTCAGGAGGCCATTTGTGGCAAGTCAGTGTCTACACGCAACTTTTCTTGATATAATGCCCTGAGATAAGAAAAGTCTCAGAACCAGTCTGCAATCGAACGTTGACAGCTGCAAAACACCTGAAGGAAATATTAATTAACCAAAGGTTATAATAATAATAATAATAATAATAATAATAATAATAATAATAATAATAATAATAATAATATGTTGTTGATGATGATGATGATAATGATGAGAAGAAGAAAGAAAGAAAGAATGAAAGGAAGAGAAAGAAGAAGAAAAAGAAGCTCTAAATAAAATACTTATATACACTAGTTAAAGAAGAAATGAAAAATAAGAAGACATAAACATCGCTCCCATCTCCATAAAGCAAGAAGAAGCATCAACGCTGCTAATGTGGAGTTAAACACAAATTCATCCATTTATGCACCTTTACCCCTGTCCGACCCACCTGTTACACGCATTGGGTTAAGAAAGCCCTTGGGAGGAAATGGGGAGGAGGTGGAGAGATATAATATTGGGGGGATATCCAGCCACTGGGGGAGCAAGCCAGCTCAATTCTGTGGCGGTCCCAAGCTCAAACTACACGCACTAGCTAAAAAAAAAAAAAAAAAAAAAAAAAAAAACTTGGGGAGGGAAGGGGAAGGAAGGAGGAGGGGAAATCACATGATGGCAAGCCAGCTAATTGCGGTGTCGAGCCCAAGCTTGGATAATTTGCATTCAACCCCCCCCCAAAAAAAAGCCTTAGGGAGGGAATGAGGGGGAAAGACAAAAAGAGGGAAGGAATAAGGACGTGAACCACTTGAACTCCATTCCGATACCTGGTCCGGCCTAAACTTACTAGATAAAGAAGGCATTAGGGAGGGAAAGGGGGCCAATGGACAGATTGAGGGAAGTATTGAGGGAGTAGTCAACTTCAACTCCATACCGGTACCAAGCCTGGGCTAAACGCATTGAATAAAGAAAGCCCTCGGGAGGGAAACCAAGAATAGGCGTGGAAGGGAAGTGCTAATATTTGAGGGGACTTCAAACACTGGGAGAGCAAACCAGCTTCATTCTGTGCCGTTTCCAAGGCAGGATCAAGGGAGAGGATTGATGTCGGGAAGGGTATCCGTGAATGCAGCTTTTAGGCAGCCAACACTCCAGAAAGGCTAGTGAGATACAGCGACCCATAAGAACATGAGAAAAGCTGCCAATAGAGATAACGATGATGAGTGGAGGGAAGAAGAAAAATACAGGCATACGAACACATGGTTTGATAAATGACAAGCAGGAAGTTCCTGAGTTAATAAAAAGAATCTTTCACAAATCTAACAAGTTATATATGTATTATTTTTTCCAACATTGACGTATGTTGGTTCTCTTAAATATATTCATGGGCATAATTTGCATCCCTATATTAAACCAAATTACATGATGATATGATATGATATGATAGTTTGCCTTTCACACGAGTACATATAATCCAAATGATGACGACACAGGTATTAAAACAACTCCCATAGTGTTTGCACAAAAAGCCTAAGACTTGAATACAAGTTAAACGCACGTCCTTCTATTTCTTAAGCTCTCCCGTCCCTCACTCTTTGCATTAGTCATTTCAATAGGTAATATGCGAACAAGATGATGCCACGAATATCTGTCGCTACATCTGTCACAGTTAGTCCCCACGAATGGGGGTGGACAACACCTTCTCGAACCCCAACCATATCCTTCGACCTCCCCCATAGACACACACACACACACACACACACACACACATATATATATATATATATATATATATATATATATATATATATATATATATATATATATATATATATATATATTTATATATATATATATATTTATTTATATATATATATATATATATATATATATATATATATATATATATATATATATATATATATATATATATATATATACATACTATGTGTCTTAGGTTCGAGTCCCGGTCAGGGGTAAACTATGAGTCATGTTTTCACATATGTTAATGAGTTTATATATATATATATATATATATATATATATATATATATATATAGTATATATATATATATATATATATATATATATATATATTAATAAACGAATTCATAGTAAACTGAGTAACAGCAGCATTAACAGGAGGAATACTTCATATTTATTTGCAAAGAACTTCCGAAAATTTGCATATTAAAATGAGCATTAGCATTCTTTTTTTTTTTTTTTAACAGCTCTCCTATAGGATACGTGAAAGATTGTGATAAATAAAGTAATGTCGCTTTTGATGGATGTATCTAAGTTTTCTTTTTAATGTTATAATCAATATCCAAAAACCTGAGGACAATGCATATTTTGGCGATCTGATAGTATACAGAATTATTATTATTATTATAATTATTATTATTATTATTATTATTATTGACGTTAAATCTTTGGCAATATGTTCGCATAGTTATTATTATTATTATTATTATTATTATTATTATTATTATTATTATTATTATTAATTATCATTATTAATTATTATTATTATTATTATTATTATTAGTTAGTAGTAGTAGTAGTAGTAGTAGTAATAGTGTTAGTAGTAGTGGTAGTGGTAGTAGTAATTATAGACTATAAATTACTTCCGTAATATACAATTACACTTGAAGAAATACTATGGCAAATTCTTTTTCAATATAACTCCACGTATATGCATGAACACAAACATTAGAATACATACTGTATTCGAAATCATTTAATGACACTAGTTTCTTAATTAACACAGAGGGCCAAAGAGGACCTAACTAGTTTCCAATGAAATACCAATGACAACATCGAAAGAGAGGCGCTTAACCTCTGCAAAAGGAAAGTATAATGAGGATTAATTGCTGAAAATCTGAACCTGGTATCAAATCTCACCTCGAAGATGATACCTTATATAAACAAAATTGATCAAGTTCAAAGTCAAAATCACATCTAATTAGTCTGTAAAGTGTCCGTAATGTATAGAGTCAAATGGAGTTTTAATTAATCATTCAATTTACAAGTTAAGATATGCTCTAACTGGTCAGAGTGAAGAGTGATTCTCAGTGCTCGTCAGGTTTGGCTCAAACACAAGTGGAGGAAAACTTTACCTTGGGAGAATCCATAAACACAAAATACAAAATGAGAAAGCAGAAGCAACACTTTCCGAAGAACCTTTGTCTACCCGATAGTTGATCAATCTTTTTCAAAAGTAGAAAAGTTGTCTCGTAAGGGATTCAATAATAAGGCGCGGGAAAGTATTTAAAGTGACTTCCAGAATGAGTTAATCTGAGAACACTAAAAAGAGCTAAGTCATAGCGAGAAGAAAACGAATAGAAAAAAGAAGAACCAAAAAGGAAATGATAGAACTGAAAAGATTCCTGAAAACTAC
>JAXCGZ010023006.1:37500-40000 GCA_037179515.1 Halocaridina rubra
GACCAGGAGCTCTACATGACTGGTGAGTCAAATTCACGAAATGCCCATATGCTGGCATGCAGGCAATAAACACACGCACATAGACACGATTCCTTTTCCATGTACAATTCCTTTCCCACGTGATTTAAAAAAAATAAATTCTTTGAGGTATAGTATAAAATTACAATGACTCACAAAAGCAAATAAGTTCCTTTTATCAATTATTCCAATTCTTATTAACCTTTGTCTGCAAAGAGATAGTACAATAAAGAATATATTACATCATAAAGTTCAAGGTCTTGGTTAGACAAGAATATTCCACTTCACCAAAGGACGACTTCCAGAATTGGGAACAAGAAAACACTATAATACATCTTAGTAATTAATAAAGGCCACACGTAGTTACAGCACTCAATACGAGACAGTGGGAAGTACAATAAACATATAATTAGTAAATCGTTTTTATGAGGACTTTCACGGTAACAACTGCCAAAGTCGCTCTCGACACAGGATATCATCTTTCTTTAGCTTTTCACATTTTCATGTATGGTATCTAAGTTAGACTGGCCTCCTGCACTCGATTCAATTACATCGTAACAAAATATATATGAAATAGGGGATCGCCGTAGCGTAGCAGTAAAATGCTCGACTCGGAAGGTGACGGACCCGTGTTCGAGTTCATGGAGGGGGAATAATAGCGACACATAAAACGCAAAACTAAATATCAACAGGCAAGAGAAAACCACCAAAATTAAGAGTAGACACTTGCAGGTGTCGCTGTTATTAAGCATTGTTGAATGTAACTTGGATAACACAATAGAAAACATGACATATCTGAAACCTCATACTTCGACCACAGCTAAGACAGGCTTATCTAAATAATTCATAGAATTCTCTATCGAAGTCCGCAAATTCTCACATGACAAAAGGTCAACTGTCGTCTTCTTCTACATCTCTCAACCCTACAAACAAAGCGATTAAAATTCCGGAAAACAATAAGCGACTATATGTACTTGAAAAGTACATATAGCGAACACACACACACACACACACACACACACACACTACTTTCGCATTCTCATCAAGTAAAATCAAAACATGTGATCGATTTTACGTCACGGACGCCCTTTTCCATTAAGGGCTAGGACGATGCCTTCTTGCGAAGGACAAACTGCAATTTACTTGTGAAATCTGTGCTGTCACCAGAATGGGTCCAATCCCGTTCCATAAGCAAGAACTTTATCCTAGCAAATGCAACCATTCTTAATCTTTCCTAAAATAAATAAATAAATAAATAACAATTAAATTCTTCAGAGGATAACAATATACAAAATCTGAATAAAAACAATATAATTAATTTTCCAGATTTAAAAAAAAATTACAGCTTAACTGGATAACAATGTACAAAAATATGAAGAAAAAATAAATAAAAAGTCAATACAAAACGAATTATCCCAATCTTAAAGAAAAAAAAAATTCTCAATAGGGTAACAAAATACAAAACTTCTAAGAAAAAAATAATACACAGAGATTAACATATTTTTTTTTTAAGTAAAGTGTTCACAAAATAAAGACAAGAAATGCGAAGATAAAAAAAAAATACAAGAACAAAAAAGCATGTATAAAAAAAAATATCAAATTCCTAATATTTCAATGAAAAACATCCATGCTTTTTTTATTTTTTATTTATTCAGATAACTGTACATGGGGACATGTGCACATGGGCACACCCAGTCATATTGCAGTTGATAAACATTACAATATATTTGGTTATGTATAAATAACATACTAATAGAATTTGCAATTAATTTTAAATATCATAGCAAGTAATTAATAATAAAATATAGTGTAATCATTGAAGAGTACTTGAAGAGTAATCATTGTGACAATATTTTCAATAGCCCTTGTTGAGTGCTATCATTTAAGTTACATTTCACTTTCCAACGGTACTACTGCAGACAATTTGAAGCAGATATAGAATAACAATTTTCAGGCTAGAATAATAAGTAGGTAAATATACATGTACATACACATACATATATATATATACATATATACATATATATATTTATATATATACATATACACATACATACACATATATACATACATACACATACATACATATATATGCATGCATTAATTAGATGAGCAATAGAAACACCACTGGGGCTTCATAGCCATACATATCAAGGAAGAGAGAGAGAGAGAGAGAGAGAGAGAGAGAGAGAGAGAGAGAGAGAGAGAGGAGAGAGAGAGAGAGAGGAGAGAGAGAGAGAGAGAGAGAGAGATGAGAGAGAGAGGAGAGAGAGAGAGAGAGAGAGAGAGAGAGAGTTTGTGGTATTCATTTCAGCAAAAGGAGTTATTCGTCCTTACCACAGATAAAGACACATCCATGCATACTCATACACATCATTGTCATCTGAGGGTAACACAGCAGAGGAAAGTGCATGTACTTAATCGCATATACGTACACATATAAACCTGAACATACATACATACATACATACACATAAACACA
>JAXCGZ010023006.1:42500-67500 GCA_037179515.1 Halocaridina rubra
ATATATATATATATATATATATATATATATATATATATATATATATATATATATATATATATATATATATATATATATATATATATATATATATATATATATATATATATATATATATATATATATATATATATATATATATATATATATATATATTATATAATATATATATATATATATATATATATATATATATATATATATTATATAATATATATATATATATATATATATATATATATATATAAAATAAATAAATATATATATATATATATATATATTATATAATATATATATATATATATATATATATATATATATATATATATATAATATACATAAGTACAAACTGTTAGCATACAGCACTAAATAGTTAGGAAGACCATCAGTGAAACAAAACATAAGGCAATGCTATATTTCGGATCCTAACTGGATCCCTTCTCAAGCACAACTGAGAAAAAAATAAAGGTGGAGAAAACGTAAACAAAAGGACTCATGAGACCCGAGGGATTAAAATTTTTTATGATAATAGGACAGGGCTAATCCAAACGAATTATCCTCAATCAAAGAAGACGCCAAGATCATTAAATCATTAACAAAGGAAAATGTTAATCCTTAAAATGATAATAGATCTGAAAGAAGATAACCCCCAAAAAATTTCATAATTAAAAAAAAAAAAAATAAATAAATATGCACATAAAGATATATACATATAATAACATCTGTACACACATCCCTATATACAAGAGCAGACATAATGATATCCATATATAAATACTAATACAAACAAAATACACAGTAACGACTACAATATGGTTGGGGGTTTATCTTGAGGGATAACTTCGTGGAGGCAGCGATTCAGGAGGGCTTTATCAATTATGTCAGGGGTCGATTGCCCCTTAGATAGATTGAAATTGTCCTTCATTTCAATGAGGGAAGATCCCACAATTTTCCGTTTGAACTGACAAGTACTTTTAAATAGCATAGTGGCACCACTCCAATCAATCCGATGATTATGTTCATTGATGTGGTTAAAAAGAGCCGAATTTTCTTGATTATATTATTATGTGCATATTTATAAATATTTTTTTTTCATTATAAAATTTTTGGGGGGATTATCTTCTTTCAGATCTATTATCATTTAAGGATTAACATTTTCCATTGTTAATGATTTAATGATCTTGGCGGCTTCTTTGATTGAGAATAATTCGTTTGGATTAGGCCTGTCCTATTATCATAAAAAAATTTAATCCCTCAGGTCTCATGGGTCCTTTTGTTTACGTTTCCCCCACCTTTGTTATTTTTTTCTCAGGTGTGCTTGAGAAGGGATCCAGTTAGGATCCGAAATATAGCATTGTTTTATAAGTTTTGTTTCACTGATGGGCTTCCTTACTATATATATATATATATATATATATATATATATATATATATATATATATATATATATATATATATATATATATATATATATATATATATATTCAAATAAGCACATTACCATATATGAAAACATGAATACTTTTTACCCCGACCGGGATTTGAACCTGGGACATATAATTACTATGCCAAGGCACTACCAACTACATCACAGAAGGTCTAAATGAGAAACACACCTTACAGCTTTTATATGCTATACAGGGATGAATGCATTCTATCTCAATGCCACTCTGTTCATATTACAGCGTTTATCTGCAAGCTGTAAGGTGTGTTTCGCTTTTAGCCCTTCTGTGGTGTAATTGGTAGCACCTTGGCATAGAATTATATGTTCCAAGTTCAAGTCCTGGTCGGGGTAAAAATTATTCATGTTTTCACATATCGTAATATGTTTGATTACTGTTGATCCGTAATGAGATTGGGAGTTGAATTAAATGCGAAAACGAAGCCACGAGTGAGGTTGGGGGAAATTGTAATATGAACAGAGTGGCATTCAGGTAGAACGCGTTCATCCCTAGTATAGCAGATAAAAGCTGTAAGGTGTGTTTCCCTTTTAGACCTTCTGTGGTGTAGTTGCTAGCGCTTGACATGGTAAGTATATGTCCCAGGTTCAAGTCATGGTCGGGAGAAAAATTATTAATATAACTATATATATATATATATATATATATATAATATATATATATATATATATATATATATATATATATATATATGTGTGTGTGTGTGTGTGTGTGTGTGTGTGTGTGTGTGTGTGTACGTCACTCGCACTGACCCAATGCTGGGTTCTTTTTATGATTGTCACACCAGTATGGGCAAAAAAAAAAAAAAAAATCTACCCTCTTCGGACCTGAGCACGAAGAAAAGATAGAGAGAAACAGAGATGGGGAGTATTGTGACTTGTTAGATGTGAGGGGCTGATAAGACATGTGTAGTGAATATCCAAGAATATTCGGTGTTGATGTAGGCGTAGAAAGAGAACCGTAACTGAAGGAAGACAACATCGAATGGTCCTGGACAGTCTCAAGTTCACAAGACCCTTCAGCTGTAGTTGGAAACATTAGAGGCTAATGAAATGTACATATATAAAATATGAAATTTGAATACTCCACAAGAAAACTCAATGATGAGGTAGTAATATTACCAAGAACTTACACAAAAAGCAAAATACATATAATAAAGCATTGTCCATTTACAAAATCCTTTTGTCGTCTGCAATGGCTTGGTATATTCTTAATTTGTCTTGGAAAAACAAACATGCGCAACTCAGCAAGTGGTAGTAATGACACCTCCAATCCTATCAATACTTAGCATTCAAACTATCTCTTTTACTTGTAAATATCTTGCTTTCTAAAGAACAGATTGTTACAGAATAAGTTGTTAATCCAATTACTAACATTTTACAGTTTATCTCACAGTGCCATGTATTTGTTATGAGTCCCAATCCTCTTTATCAAAACTTGGTTTTATATGTATGCATTAGGCACATTGATTGAAGACTGAATATTGTACACTAGGCGAAGCATGACGATGTGTTTTAAGGTAAAGACATTTAATGTCACTCCGCATGACTTGCATGTATGACGTCTTATTCATCTTGCTGATGCTTAGCTCTAAGTACTGTATGTAAATATACCATTAACAGTGCGGATGGATAGGAGTTCACCTTACCTAACCTTCATCATCCCTTGACATCATTAAGACGAACGAAATACGTGCGACTTTTTTTTTTTTTATTCCCAAATGACAACACCCAACTTTCGTGGAAAACATGCCGAGGACCGTCTCTGGGACCGAGTAAAGACATTCCTTGACGGAGAATGATACTAATCGCTTATTATTTTGACGAGTACTGGTAGTTCATACAAGCACCTGCCTCTTTCTCTCTCACACACACACAAACTCTATCAACAGACACATACGAAAATCACCTTCGCTCACACCAAAGGAGGTTTCGTTTCCAACCTCATCGGAATGGATGGACGGTACCTTCTCTCATCCTGCACTCCTAACTATCACCCAAATAGTGCCAGGGCAGAGAGGGAGAAGAGGAGCGACAATAGGAAGATGCATGCCAATGGAGTGCCCTCTTGCTCCGTCCATTTAGAAGGAAGGAACACAGGAGGTTCATCAGGAGCAGTGGGTAGTGAGTGACGAGTAAAGGGGGTAAAAGGGAGGAGGAGGAGAAGGAGTTTTCTCTCTCTCCAGTTTCACTGACTTACCTCATCCCATTTGACGAATTTGTCTCCATCCTGCAGCTGCTGTGGGACGCTGATAGGTTTCAACTTGAGAACATGCACGCCGGATTTGGCGCTAGCCATGGCTCAAGGCATGGAGTGGGGGCGCGCGGGCGGCTTCAAAGAGGGCGTGATGGAGTGGCCACCAGTACGAAAATATTGTAACACACCACCTACCGCAACGACACCTCAGTCAACACTGACTGCTGTCGAAGACGACGAAGAGGGAGAACCCGACTGGCCGCTCACAGTGGCTCAGAGCGGCCCGGTACCCCGTCCACAGGACAGGAAGGGAGGGACCCGCTAACTCCAGGCCGGTACGAAGGGGCTCCTGAGCGCAGGTCTCAAACTTCAACCTTGCACTCATCACGCGCGCGCGCGCACACATTTTAAACGCATTCAAAGAGTTTTTCCCCAATATCAGTTTTTCTGTCAATTCTCTCTTTCCACCGGTAAGGACTCAATGAACATCGGTAATTGAAAATGGGTATGGAAATGCAGACTGAATAATATTTATAATTTCAAAGCAGGATGTCCCATGCTAAAAGATACCAGGGTAGCCACAATGTAACGAAAAATGTCAGGTACCAGATCTCATGCTACAAGCATCACCTCTTTTACAATTTGCTTTTAGCAAGAAAAGGTATTTAGCAGCAGTCAAACAGACAGCCAAAACATATGTGTGTGAGTAAGCACGAACTGTATAATACAGCACAAAATGGTAAGGAAGCCCATCAGTGAAACAACACATAATAATAACGCTATATTTCGGATCCTAACCGTACCCCTTCTCAAGCACAAGTCATGTGCTTGAGAAGGGGTCCAGTTAGGATCTGAAATATAGCGTTATTTTTTCTATGTGTTGCTTCACTGATGGGCTTCCTTACCACACATACACACACACACACACATTTATATATATATATATATATATATATATATATATATATATATATATATATATATATATATATATATATATATATATATATAGATAGATAGATAGATAGATAGATAGATTTAGATTTAGCTGGATCGATATATATATATATATATATATATATATATATATATATATATATATATATATATATATATATATATATATATATATATATATATATATATATATATATATATATATATATATATATATATATATATATATATATATATATTTATATATATATATATATATATATATATATATATATATATATATATATATATATATATATATATAGAGAGAGAGAGAGAGAGAGAGAGAGAGAGAGAGAGAGAGAGAGAGAGAGAGATTACATTTCTGACCATTCTTAGCAACTCCTGATTAGTGCTATAATTCAACCCATTCTTGAATATACATGAAATAACTTCAGAAGACTATTTCATAAGATAAAGTTTTACAAAATAATCACTCTTAGCGTATATAAACATCGTGACTTTAGAACTGGAGGCCATGGTCGTGATGGAATATTAACCTACCAAGACAGATGGCTGCTCTGCCCCTGGCCGGGATTCAAACCCAAAACAATTACTGTACCAAAGCGCTACCAAGTACATCTCTGGCACAGTAATTTTCTTATGGTATTAGATTCGAATTCCGGCCAGGGACAAAATAGGATTCATATTTTCACATATGTTAATGTGTTTGATTATTATTAATATCTATATAGCTGGGATTTGAATTAAATGCGAAAAAAGAACTCTCGAGTGAGGTGAGAAGAAGCTGTAATATGAGGAAAAAGGCATTAAAAACTTTATTTCCATTTCAATACAATGGGTATTCGTCAGCCAGGGCAAGCCCCAACCCCCCACTGTGGTGTCCAACCACAGCAGTTCCTGCCAGTAAACAGTTTAAACTCTCGGTCTTGGACGGGAACCGATCTTTCGACCTCGTGAATGCGAAGCCAGCGCGTTACCACTGTACTAGCCAGCAGCTAGTACAGCTAGATAGGGTGCGTTCATTCCTAGTATAGCAGTTAAGCTGTAAGGTTTGTTTCTCATTTAGACCTACAGTGGTGTTGTTGATAGCGCCTTGGAACGGTAATTATTTGCCTTAGGTTCGAGTCCCGGTCTGGGGTAAAATACGATTCATATATATATATATATATATATATATATATATATATATATATATATATATATATATATATATATATATATATATATATATATATCACACATCCCTGTGGGACTGAGACAGGGATGTGTGATGTCACCATGGCTGTTCAATTTGTATATTGATGGAGTCATAAGAGAGGTGAATGAGCGAGTGCGTGGTCGAGATTTGAGAATGGTAGATGGGGATGATAACGAGTGAGAGCTGAATCAGTTACTGTTTGCAGATGATACTGTGGTGGTGGCAGATTCAGAGGAGGAGCTGTGTCAGTTAGTTTCAGAATTTGGAATGGTGTGTGAGAGGAGAAAGTTGCGAGTGAATGTGGGAAAGAGTAAGGTAATGAGGTGTACAAGAAATGAGGATGGTGCTGGATTGCATATTATGTTGAATGGAGAGACAGTTGAGGAAGTTGACCAATTTAAGTATTTAGGCTCGGTTATAGCTGCAAATGTTGGAGTGGAAGCAGATGTGTGTCACAGAGTGAATGAAGGATGTAAAGTGTTGGGTGCGTTGAAAGGAGTGATGAAGAATAGAGGATTGGAAATGAATGTTAAGAAAGTTTTGTATGAAAAAGTGGTTGTGCCAACTGTGATGTATGGATCAGAGTTATGGGGTATGAAAGTAAGTGAGAGACGGAAACTAACTGTGTTTGAGATGAAATGCCTGAGGAGTATGATTGGTGTATCTCGGTTGGATAGGGTCAGGAATGAAGTGGTGAGAGCAAGAACGAGTGTGAGGAAAGAAATTGCAGCCATAGTAGATATGAATGTTTTGAGATGGTTTGGCCATGTGGAAAGGATGGGTGATGAAAGACTGCTGAAAAAGGTGATGAATGCGAGAGTTGATGGGAGAAATACTAGAGGGAGGCCTAGGTTTGGGTGGATGGATGGAGTAAGGAGAGCCCTGAATGATAGGAGGATGGATGTGAGGGAAGCAAGCTAGGAATAGGAATGAGTGGCGAACGATTGTGACGCAGCTCGGATGGGCATCTGCTGTTACCATGGAGCTGCATCTTACAAGAGGTAGCCTTGTAGTAGGGGTAGTAGGGGAGTTGGCAGTTGTGAAGCGGCAAAGGTTGTGGAGGTGCCGGGAAGATGGGCTGTGGTACTCCAGCAGTGCCATCTGAACGGTCGCTAGCTCCCTCGTCATTGCCCATAGAGCAAAGTAATCCACTTATTGTTTTCTTTTTTTATGTCGGCTACCTCCCAAGTAAAGGGGAAAACAGCCAAGGTAGATATACATACATATACCTTGGCTGTTTCCCCCTTTAATTGGGGGGTAGCCGACATCAAGAAAGGAAAACAAATAGGGGGATTACTTTGCTCTATGGGCAATGACGAGGGAGCTAGCGACCGTTCAGATGGCACTGCTGGAGTGCCACAGCCCATCCTCCCGGCTCTTCCACAACCTGTGTCGCTTCACAACTGCCAGCTCCTCTTACTGCCCCTACCACAGGGCTATCTCTAAGATGCAGCCCCGTGGTAACAGCAGATGCCCATCAGAGCCGGGTCACAATCGCTCGCCACTCATTCCTATTCCTAGCACGCTCGCTTGCTTCCCTCACATCCATCCTCCTATCATTCAGGGCTCTCCTTACTCCATCCATCCATCCAAACCTAGGCCTCCCTCTAGCATTTCTCCCATGAACTCTCGCATTCATCACCTTTTTCAGCAGCCTTTCATCATCCATCCTTTCCACATGGCCAAACCATCTCAGAACATTCATATCTACTCTGGCTGCAATTTCTCTCCTCACACCCGATCTTACTCTCACCACTTCATTCCTAACCCTATCCAATCGAGATACACCAATCATACTCCTCAGGCATTTCATCTCAAACACATTTAGTTTCCGTCTCTCACTTACTTTCATACCCCATAACTCTGATCCATACATCACAGTTGGCACAACCACTTTCTCATACAAAACTTTCTTAACATTCATTTCCAACCTTCTATTCTTCATCACTCCTTTCAATGCACCCAACACTTTACATCCTTCATTCACTCTGTGACACACATCTGCTTCCACTCCACCATTTGCAGCTATAACCGAGCCTAAATACTTAAACTGATTAACCTCTTCAAGTGTCTCTCCATTCAACATAACATTCAATCCAGCGCCATCCTCATTTCTTGTACACCTCATAACCTTACTCTTTCCCACATTCACTCGCAGCTTCCTTCTCTCACACACCATTCCAAATTCTGACACTAACTGACACAGCTTTTCCTCTGAATCTGCCACCACCACAGTATCATCTGCAAACAGTAACTGATTCAGCTCCCACTCGTTATCATCCCCATCTACCATTCTCAAACCTCAACCACGCACTCGCTCATTCACCTCTCTTACAACTCCATCAATATACAAATTGAACAGCATGGTGACATCACACATCCCTGTCTCAATCCCACACTCACTGGAAACCACTCACTCACTTCATTCCCTACCCTAACAAAAGCTCTAGTACCCACATACAAACTCTTCACTGCATGCAACAATTTACCATTGAGTCCATATAATCTCAAAACATTCCACATAGCCTCTCTATCAACTCTATCATATGCTTTCTCCAGATCCACAAATGCAAAATACACATCCTTACCCTTTGCTAAATATTTCTCACATAACTGCCTAACTATAAAAATCTGATCTATACAACCTCTACCTCCCCTAAAACCACTCTGCACTTCCCCGATCACATATTCTGTCTTATCCCTAATCCTATTAACCAGTATCCTACCATACACTTTTCCTACCACACTCAACAAACTTATATCCCTAAAATTACTGCATTCATACATATCTCCCTTACCTTTGTATAGGGGCACTATACAGGCAATCACCCAATCCACTGGCACCAATGACAACATAAAGCATATATTAAACACTCTCACTAACCATTCCAATGCAGTCACACCCCCTTCTTTCAACATCTCCGCTCTCACACCATCCATTCCAGGTGCTTTACCAGCTTTCACTTCGTACAATGCCCTTTTCACCTCCTCTCTTGTAATCTCTCTCTCATTTTCATCTCCCATTACTGGCCCTTGAACCCCTCCCACTGCCACTATAGCTGCCTCTCTATCTTCCTCAACATTCAGCAAACACTCAAAATATTCTGCCCATCTTTTCCTTGCATCGTTCCCTCTTAACATCTGTCCATTCACATCTTTCACTGTCTCTTCCATCCTCGATCCACCCTTCCTTGCTCTCTTCACTTCTTTCCAAAACTTGTTTTTATTCTCCTCATATGACCTACTAAAATCCTGTCCCCACCTAACATTTGCCAACCTCTTCTCTTCCTCTACCTTCCGCTTGGTTTCCACATTTTTCTCCATATATCTTTCATACTTCTCCCTACTTTTACACTGCAGCCATTCCTCAAAAGCCCTCTTTTTCTCTTCCACCTTCATTTTCACCCCTTCATTCCACCACTCGCTGCCCCTCCTCATGCCACCTCCAACAAACCTCTTTCCACACACATCACTTGCATGTCCCACAAAACATTCTTTCATCAACCCCCATTCCTCCCCTAACTCCTCAACTTCTCTTTCTTTCACCCTGTCATATGCCACTCTCAACCTGTCCTGATATTCCTGTCTCTTCTCTGGCTTTTTCAACTCTTCCACCTTCACTATTTCCCTTCTACATCCCCCCACACTATTTCCCCACTCTTTTGCTACTACCACTTTTGCTTCAACCAAAAAATGATCAGACATCCCAGCAGCCACACCCCTGAATGCATGTACATCTTTCACTCTACCAATCATGCTCTTTGCTACCAACACATAATCCATCAATGCTCTTTCTTTCACTCTTCCATTTGCCACTCTCATCCATGTATACTTATTTATTAACTTCTTCTTAAATAAACTATTACCTATCACCAACTCTTGCTCCACACACATATCTAACAGTCTCTCGCCACTCTCATTCCCACCTAGTACCCCATACTTTCCTGCAACACCTTCTATCTCTCCATCACCCACTCTGGCATTCAAGTCACCCAACACAACTACATAGTTCCTTCTACTCAGACCATCCACACATCTAGTTAACTCATTCCAGAATTCATCCCGCTCTTCCTCACTTCTCTCACATCCTGGCCCATACGCACTAACAAAAGCCCAACATTCCCTTCCTATCCTAGCCCTCACCCACATCAGCCTAGATGACACTTCTTTCCATTCCACTACCTGATTTACCATCCATTCACTCAGCAATAATGCCACACCTTCTCTCGCTCTCCCCCTTTCAACCCCAGACACCCTACCCGTCACATCACCAAATGCCACTTCTCCTTTTCCTTTCATCTTCGTCTCACACAATGCCAATACATCCATCCTCCTCTTACCAAACATATATCCAATCTCACATCTTTTGCTCTCTATCGTACTACAACCACGCACATTTAGACACCCCAAAACTAGAGTTTATGGAGAAGTTATTCTCCCCTCTACTCCCCTTCTTCTTTGGTGTCTCGCAGGAGGTTGATACAAGCGGGGGATTCCTAGTTCCCCCACCCCGTCCACTTTTAGTCGACTTTTATGACACACAGGGAATACGGTGAGGCTATTCTTTGATATTGTGTCCGCCCCATATATATATATATATATATATATATATATATATATATATATATATATATATATATATATATATATATATATATATATATATATATATATATATATTACCCCTGAATAGGACTCGAACCTCGAACCTAAGACAAATAATTACCGTTCCAAGGCGCTGTCAACTACACCACTGAAGATCTAAAAGAGAAACAAATCTTACAGCTTAACTGCTATACTAGGAATGAACGCACTCTATCTGAATGCCTTTCTGTTCATATTACATCTTCTCCTAACCTCACTCGTGATTTCGATTTTTGCATTTCATTCAAATCCCAGCTATATAAGAATAATTAATAATCAAATAAGCACATTACCATATGTGAAAATATGAATGATATTTAACCTCTCACTGGGACTCAAACCTAAGACACATAATTACCACGCCAAGGCGCTATCAACTACACCACTGAAGGTCTAAAAGAGAAACAAATCTTACAGCTCAACTGCTATACTAGGAATGAACGCACTCTATCTGAATGCCTTTCTGTTCATATTACACCTTCTCCTAACCTCACTCGTGATTTCGTTTTTTTACATTTAAGTCAAATCCCGGCTATATAGGTATTATTAATAATCAAATAAGCACATTACCATATGTGAAAATATGAATCATATTTAACCCCTGACCGGGACTCGAACCTAAGACACATAATTACCACACCAAGGCGCTATCAACTACACCACTGAAGGTCTAAAATAGAAACAAACCTTACAGCTTAACTGCTATCCTTGGAATGAACACACTTTTTGTTCATATTACAGCTTTTTTAGTTTCCAGAGAGAGAGAACTTGTATGCGTTGAATTCTCGCTAATATTGCGTTTATCAAGTAACAGAGTTTAAATTCACAGCTACAAAACTAACGAAAGCATACTGAAATATAAATCTTCAAATGAAAGTCAGAGTAATTATTACAACTTTGGTGTTTAAAAAGATACAAAGAAAATTAATTTTAATCTTATAACATCTCAGAAACCGTTGAGAGTGTCTCTCACCATGTTACTGATATCAACCACATCCTCTTGCGACCGGCCTAAAAAGGAACTTTTTGGGTGAACCTGCTGTTCACCTCATACCGCAGTTTCCCTCCCATTCACACCAGTATGTCCTCATCGGAAAGAGTTAACCTTTGTCACCTTTCGTGTGTAGATATCAATATTATTCCTGAAGTGGTTACTTCATCACTGGATACAATATTCGAATATTCATGTCATGACATCAAAAGGGAATTGAAAAAAAAATTAGATAAGACACTGTACAAAACAAGTCAACTATTGCTTTCAAAGGTAGTGGAACTTTTCCCACAACACAGTGGTAAGTGTATCATTCAAAGACAGGTAAAACAAAATAATTTCAAATATTATCACTCTTAGCTCAAGTGTCCTACTTACTTCATCAAATGGAGAACTTGACAAACTCTTTCACTCTCAAACTTCGGTTGTAAATCCCGTAGAGTTTGATAACATACTCGACATAGCGAACCTACATCGAATGATTGAAAGTCTTGTAGATAAGGTGAGAATTCTGAGAGTAGATGCTTAAGAGGTGAAAGCCTTACAAACACGAGGTGGAAATGCTAGAATCAGACAGTGTCCTACTTATAGGAAATAATTCTAGGTTGAAACAGCTAATAGAAACATCTCCACCTCTCAATTCAATGCTTTCACCTATTAACGATGGTGTCTCTTCTATCAACAACCCTCAGGTTTTGCAACTAGGTTTCCTCTCTCTACTCACAATTCCTTCAGTGTATTGAAAGATGAATGTGACAGTGCTAGTGAAGATGAGATAGACTCAGATAAAAGTGATAGTCAACAAGACAGCCTGAATACACCATCTAGCATAAATAATCAATTCAGTAATAGGTTGCAAAACAGTAAAGTAACAATAGCGTCCTTCCTCACTGCTCCTAACAACACAACAACAGTCACTAACCAGGACAACCTGATTACACTATCCAGCACAAGTAACCAACCCAATAAAAGATTTCAAAACAGCAAAGAAGATATAGAGCCCTTCTCCACTACTCCTAACAACACAACAACTGTCACTAACCAGGACAACAAGATTACACCATCCAGCACAAATAAACAACCCAGCAATGGTTTGCAAAACAGTGAATAAAACAGAAAAGACAAAATAGGAGCAGTCTCTCATCTAAACAGTCCATTGAAGTCCTCTCCCCCACAGCCACAGTTACCCAATAATGCAAGTGCAATGGTTACAGCTCAAATATATATTTGCATACCTGGCAACCCCTCTGAGAGAGAGAGAGAGATGCGTAATATTTTGGCAAATCAAGGCATTCCCTTTGAAGACGTCTTGATTACGGAGCTTTCTCGCCAACCAAATTGGATCTCCTTCACAGTAACGATATCAAAAGGATTTGAATACGTAGCTTACAAACTGAATCAATGGCCTACAGGTACAATTGTCCAGCCATTTCAAGGGGACAAACAGCAGATATAACCTGGGTTATCTACAAAATATCCCAAACTACATCCATACTGGAATAAACAGCAAAGAGCTTATGAAAGAATCCCCTATCAGCAAAACTAAAGAAAGAGACACAATACAAACCTCTCTTATCGCCGTCCACGCAAGAGAGACTTCTCCTGGAGAGATGGCTCTTACGACCCTAGACTCTCATATAGGCACACAAACTTTAGGAAGGCCCAATCATACCATGGCACATACTCAAGTCAGCGTTACCTATCCGACGGCAGGTACAGACACATGATCCATGGACTAACCCCAGAACATACTATGATGATGTATTCCCAGTGGTATCACACATTTGAAAAAAAACGTGGACAAACCCAAGAACAAACTACAACTATGACTACGGATACTTCCCTGATGAAGCATGGTAAGAATGTAACATTAGTGCATGTGAACGCTCAGTCCCTTCTTCCTCATTTTGAGAAAATAATAATATTAACAAAAGACTACAACATAGACATCCTCTGTGTAAGTGAAAGTTGGCTTCTCCCTACAACTGGAAATAAATATGTGAATATCCCAGAGTTTGAAATATTTCGTAATGACCGTGGCCGAGGGAGTGAGGTCTGTATTTATGTTAGACAGTATTTTAGTGCATAAGAAATAACCACAGATTTAGAAAAAACTGAAGAGCTTGAAGATATATGGATCACTGTGCAGCATCAGGCACTTCCATCTTTCATTATAGGGTGCGTTTACTGTCACCAAAAAGCACCTTCTACTTTATGCAGTCATCTGCTAGAAACATTCAGCAATATCTGTAAACCCGTACACATACTCGGTGACTTTAAGGATGACTTGCTCTCAGTAGATAACAAAATGAAAAGGGTGATCAACACTGTGAAGTTAACACAAATAGTGACAAAACCGACCTGCATAACCCCTAATTCTAGGTCTCTGTTAGATCTGATAATAACAAATAAAGTGGAAAGTATACCTTAATGGGACGTAATTGCCTGCCCAATTGCAGATCACGAGCTCAACATTGCTATGCTAAACATAAACAAGCCCAAAAGGAAACCTTTCTTCAAGACATTCCAGTGCCTAAAAATTACGCCCCTGATATCTTTTGCGAAGCAGTAATCAACAACAGAAATGTACCTAATGGTATAATAAACACATATAACAACAATTTGGATGTTGAAATTCTAACATAAGTCTTCCGTGAATGCCTTGATGGTTGTGCACTCAATGTAACAAGAAAAATAACCCGCCTCTCAGCCCCCTTGCTAACTAATGTCATCTAAGAGGCAATGCAAATCAGAAATCAAATACAAAAAGAGCTAATAATGAATAGCTATGATATGACTCTCCGTGAACTTTATAAGGTATAAAAGAATCGTGTCAGACCCCTCAATGATATAAGTAAAAAACTTTTACAAGAAACAATTTAATGACTCTAGACATGGTACAGCAGCAACATGAAAAGTGATAAAAAGCATGATACCGAATGGATCGACTACCTCAGAAAGTTATGAAAATATTTCAGAGTTGAAAGACAAAGCGGAAAACTTTAATAACTATTTTGCTAACGTTGGGAAAAATACATATGAGAAAACATAACAAAACACCAACTCAGTGAACATGAGTAATTACTTAAATGACAATTCTTCCAATGTAAATATTAAATATTACTTAATGATCGATCTTATCGATTTTCATACCCTAATTGTTACCATAAAGAGCCTAAGAAGCTCTGGCTCTTATGGTCCAGATGGTATACCATTTCAATTCACCAAAGATGCGCTACCCATGATTGTATCATATATTTTAACTATTATAAACACCTCCATTGTTAATAAAAGGTTTCTTGATTCTTGGAAAAAAATACATGTAATATCTCTGCATAAAAAGGGGGACAGAGATGTGACAAACTATCGTCCCATTTCCCTGCTACCCATTCTCTCTAGAATATTAGAAAATATTGTTGCATGCCAACTATTGTCATATCTTCAAACAAAGAGACTATTAGCTATTAACTAGCATGGTTTCAGACCAGAACTCCAGATGGAAACTGCACTGCTCAAAGTTACTAATAGAATTTACAATAAAATAAAATAAAAATCTTTCTTCTTGTATTATTAGACTTATCAAAAGCCTTCGACAGTGTCAACCATGAATTTCTTATTAATGAATGCACTACTTAAATATTGACTCGACACTCAACTACTCCTTAGTGGTGATATTAATAATCCCCCGAGCTAACCTTAAGAGCAGAAAACACTCCGTCAAAAATTAAAACCTATTTTCAAGAAATTGGGCTGTTATTAACGAAAGTAAAACACAATGCATGTTTATTGGTTAAAGATACCATATAGCACAAATTCCAGAAAAAACAACAATTAATTTTTACGGCAATAACATTACACCTAGCAAAACAGTCAAAAGCCTAAGAATTCACTTTGATAACTACATGTTGTTTGATTCCCATAAAGTATGGAAAAGGTAACAGGAACATTATTGTACTTATCATGTATAAAAGACAATTTTGAGACTACCACTCGAATACCGGTTGTCAAATCTCTAGCCCTAAGTCTCATTAATTATTGCACAACTGTCTGGGGAGCTACCAATAAGACTCAAATAAATAGAATACAGAAGTATATTAATTTTGCAGCTCGAGTTGCCCTGGAAGGAATAAGAAAATATAACCACATCACACCAGCTCTCAAAAAACTTGGGTGGCTGCGGGCAGATAACAAGGTCGCCTATGCTACTAAGTTTTTGTATACAAAATTTTGAACCATTATTATCATAACTGGCTATTTACTTTAAAGACAGTCAGGGATATAAGGGGAGCCATCACAAAATAGAGTAGGGAGCTCTTTATTCAGAGAACAAACACAGATGCAGGTTCAAAGATGATCACTATTAAAGGGCCAACACTCTGGAACAATATTTCAGAATATCTTAAAAATGCATCCTATTTCACAGCTTTGAAAGGCAAACTATATAGTTTTCTTTTGGATAAATAGTTACTGCTCAAACAATAATTAAACTTAATGATTGAATGTAAGTTCCCCTAACACTAACCATTCTATATGTAAATTTATATCACCTTCTCTGAACTACTTTATTATTAGCATTATTGTTAACATTTTTATTACAGTATGATTATTGTTATTATAATTTTATACAAATCTGTTAACTCAAGGTAATCTTAACTTTCTAAGAACACTATATTTCTGTAAGTGTATGTATTACCCTCTTACTTATTAGCTCAGTTATATGTCTACTTATAAATGTACTCTAAGTTTTGTAAAAGAATAGCCATTGGACAAATGGAAATAAATGATTGCTTGTTTGTTTGTTTGTCCTAGCCTCTCTCGTGGTTCCTTTATCGCATTCAATTCAATTCCTAGCTATATAGGTATTAATAATAAACAAAGAAAAACATTAACATATGTGAAAACATATTATTTATACTATATAGCTGGGATTTGAATTACATGCGAAAAACGAAACCACGAGTGACGTTAGGAGAAGCTGTAATATGAACAAAAAGGCATTCAGATAGAATGCGTTCATTCCTAGTATAGCAGTTAAGAGGAAAGGTTTGTTTCTCTTTTAGATCTTCAGTGATGTAGTTGATAGCGCCTTGGCACGATAAATGTCTTTGGTTCGAGTTCCGTTCAGGGGTGAAATATGATTCATGTATTCACATATGTTAGTATATATATATATATATATATATATATATATATATATATATATATATATATATATATATATATATATATATATATATATATAGGCATTAAATTCTTCTTGTATACATATTTTGTTGAATATGACCGCTGTTTTTGCTTTTGTAGTTTTCTTGTATAACTTTTCCAAAGTTCTTACAGTAACTTTTTCATTATTGTTGAGACTATATAATAAGTCGGAAAATTAATAGAAGTCATGACGTTTCGTACAGCTTCATACATTTTCAAATGATTATCTAGTTGGTAGTGGATGGAGGTTATATATGAAATACAATATCCACCTTTAGTTTATATTCGCCAGAAATATTCAGTATCTCTACGAAGTTTCCAGAGTTGCTGGAGGATGGACCTCAAGCATCCTTATCTCTGGCCTGTGCTCTTTACTTTCAGAGTTGGCAGAGTAATACAATTTGGCGTTTACACATTCATAGAAGGAAAATACGAAGACACTACATACAGAAAAACATTTTCGACGTCTGCAACTTCTAGAAGCTCTCTACGTACATAAGTTAGATCCTTCTATGAATTTGCAAACGCCAAATTGTATTACTCTGCCAGTTCTGAATGTAAAGAGCAGAGGCAAGAGAAAAGGATGCTTGGGGTCTATCCTCCAGCAACTCTGGAAACTTCGCAGAAATACTGAATCTTTCTGAAGAATATAAACTAAAGGTAGGTATTATATATCATATATAACTTCCAGCCACTACCAACTAAATAATCATTTGATAATGCACGAAGCTGCACGAAGCGTTATGAATTCTATTAAATTTTCCGACTTATTACATAGTCTCAACAATAATGAAAAAGTTATTGTAAGAACTCTGGAAAAGTTATACAAGAAAATTGAAAATGCGGATAGCGGTCATATTCAACAATATATATATATATATATATATATATATATATATATATATATATATATATATATATATATATATATATATATATATATATATATATGAATGAATGAATAGAAACTACCCCTAAGGCTTCATAAATGTGCATAGCTGTCATAAAAATTTAATAAAGAAAGAGAAATAGAAATAGCCCACGAGGTGTCAGGGGAGTCAAGTGGCGTAACTGATATATCTCAGGGGTGGATTTCCTGGGCAGGATGTGTGTTTACAGAGAAATGGCAAGAGATATATGGTTCAACCCATAGGCCTCTAACACATAGGTGCCAGCCAGTTGCCGATAGAAGTCAAAATTGTCACAAAGTCCAACTCATTTACACGAGAACAGAAAACCAATATCTACATGTACATATGTGCGTGCACCTGTGAAAATATACACATAGGCCCTCCTTGTCTCCGATTGGCCTTCTTGATAGCCATGCCCTGACACTGCACAATATGGAGGGCAACTCCTTTTCTCTGGAAGCCTATTGGCAAGACTGTCCAAGCCAACCACGCCCTGCCATCCTGGTCATAAAGAAATTAAAAGGCAATTAGATAGAGTCAGTTAGAATATTTCCGGGGCACGAATAAGATCTTAGATTTCATCTTAAGGGGATGGGGAGCTTTGAGGTGTAGAATAAGTTTAAAACTAAATAAACAAATATAAATCAGACTATGGATATCTGTTATCGCCTACCACGCTACCAGTAATAAATTAAGAACAATAATACGACATTGGTGATATTCTGGTGAGATATAACTCTACGACTTCAAGTTATTGCAAGAAACAGATAATAGCGCATCTCTGGAAGTAATGTCGGAGGTAGAAAAGATTCGCCGAATCCTTGAGTGAGGAGAAACTTCAAGACGCCTAAAAGCAAGTGGGGAGACCGCACCCTCAAGGAGAGGTAGTGTGGCCGACGGCGACGCCGACGATATGGACACCGAGAGCGATGCCTCAGACTCCGACGACTCTCAGAGTATCAAGAAAGCACAGCCAGTCACACCTCACCCCAGTCCCCATATAGACAAGGCGCCCTACAGTAAAAATTGTCCCATGCATTTTGACTCCAAAGGAAAGTTGCTGAAACTTCGTTCACAAAGGTTGAGAAATGTCAACTGGAGAGCAGAGTGGTCAACTTGGGAGACTCAGCACGATTCACATATTTCACCGTGCGGCGCACTGTGAATGTTGCTCTGAGAAAAGAACACCCCTACCAGGCGTTATCTGTTGCTGAATTCGATGAAGAATATGCTTGTAATGGTGAATTGACGATTTTACGAGACATATGGACAACGTTGGTGAGAAAACTAACAAGCCCAGAAGAAAGGAAACCCCCTCTTCCAGTAGCAGTGCCCATGACGTTTTTTAAGCAGCATCCCAAAATGGCTAAGTACTTGTAATTTTTATCCAGTGAGTAATGGGACAATTATTAAAAGAAATTGAAGTCGGAGGACTCCGCCATTTTACTTAGTAGATATGCTTTGACTCAGCCACCCCGCATATAAAAGGGCGTATGGCTTTAGTAAATTAGTAGAAGTAGAATTTCTGTACACATTACTACTAAACTAGCTACTTTGTACTAATAGCTATAAGCAGTAATAAACTCGCTTTTTGTTATAATTTGAACAATATGACGAGTAATTGCATTTGAAGGGTGTTCAATTTATTTTATTATTGCCTAAGTTAAGTACTAAACAGGCGAAGGTATTGATTTTAATTGAACAAAAAATTAATTTACGTGTAAAATTATTTTTATATTAATTTATTAAATCAAAAGGAGAGTAATTTTACCGAGTAACGTTTGCAAAAGTGACAGTGTTTAGGAATCAAAGATAAGTTGTAGAGTTTTTATATAGTCCAAAATGCACATAAGAATAATATTGAGAAACAAACTTGAATCTGCTTTTAAGGTTTTTCTATTATCGCATGTAATATTTTTAACGAAAAGAATGCAGAAATGACTGATCGATCTCCAAACTTCGTTATTATAAAGTAATTGTTATTGTACTGATTTTCTTGCAAATAAAATACGTGTATGTCAAATCCTTTGAAGAATAAGAGAATTTTGTGATGTTATTAAGTTATTACTGTTTGATATTACCAGTTTTTTTCGTTCGTTAAAATGTATGCAGGCGGGGAAAGAGAGTAGAGTAAAATGTGCCTTGATAGGGAGGTTAGGGTGTCGCCCTACCATACTGTAGATGGGGAGTATAGTGGGGACCTATAACCGTTGACAGAGACGCACCGAGGAGGCCCAATGAGTGACTTCGAAGAGAATGCCAACCAACACACTCCCTTAGAGTGTTGAGGGAAGAAATATAGCACCGCAAATGGGGGAGTGAATGGGGGAAGTCGCCGTCAAGAGAGAATGGGTGAGCGAATGCGTGAATGAAAGCGGTAGTGAGAGGGAGGTGTATAATGAGAAACAGCAACCGACCTGAGTGCGAAGAAAGGGAGAGTGTTTGGGGGGTGAGATCGCGAGTCACCTGTCTTAAAGCATAAGTGAAATGTGCATAGTTTTAATGGGAGGTGATGTACACGTTGCAATATAATATAAGAAATATGTTTATGTAAATGCTTCGAGAGGCAACGTAGTGAAGTTCCACCTGCCCAGGTATGGCCAAGGTACAGATTTTATTGTAATTTTTTTGTCCCGTACTCTGCCAATAAGATTATTATTCGATTATCGAAATTCCAAAAGATATATTAAGTGATAAAAGAAGCAAATCTATGAAAGATTTTTTTTTCTAGCTGCAGTATTTACATGAATTGTTCGAAAGAATGCTCTAAATAGATAAAATAAAAATTTGAAGTTCAAACCATGATAATGTCTGTCACCATTATTTCAGCTTGGTCATAAAGAAGGGAGTGTGAACCCACAAGAAATGACAACAAGAATGTTCCGCAGCCAATTCCTGTATTTGAAAGAAACAAAGTCGATCCAGATATCGAAGAGACAGGGGAAGAACAGTGCCTGCATGCAAATCTACCCGCAAAAGCTAGTCCAGATGACGAATATTGAGCAATATTGTGGGTAGGAAAAGGAAAAGAGAATAAGAAAAGTGAGTAATTGAATACCTAGCCGATCGTAAGTATAGGTAAAAAGGGAAAATATATAGCTTCCCCCTGTTCCTGAGGTATTCTGTTGAATAGTTACTCGAAATTTTTTTTAGATTTGAGTAAATCGAGGACCATATTTATGTTATTGTTTTATGTACGATTCCTTAAGAGATTTTGAAACGTAAGCAAAATTCATTCTTTAATGTTGCAAATGAAATATTATTTTTTCATTTTATTATTGCATGCACAGATAGAAGCTTTTTATATATTTGCAGTTACATTTTTTTATATTTTGTTGTTGTTGTTGAAAAGTGTATATCAGTTTTCATATGATAATTGTAACCTTTCGAAGAGATGAAGTTATTAATGATTTTGAGAAGCTTATCTAGAGATAATTACCTTCATTGCCATAAAATTTATAATTACAATTGAGCTAATTAAGATAACTGAGAGTCTCAGAGCATATATTTTGAGATTGAAATTTAAAATAATGATACTGAAATTCTTTTATATCGTTTGTTAAGCAAGGATAATCATAAATTTGATAGTAGTAGAGATAACTAAGTAAAAATAAGAAAGTCTCTTGAGATATCAGCTTTAGTGCAAAATATTTTTAATTTACAATGCTTGTTAAGCTTCCAAGAGTTTCATATTTTATTAATTATAATGATCAAATATGATTGCAGTATTTACTATAAAGTTCGTTGGAGGTATGTTTGACTTATAGCGAGTATGTGCTTTGACTCGGCCTTCTGATTAATAAAAAGAGAAAAGATTGCCATAGGCACGTATGTGTATGTTTATTTCACTAGCGTTATTTGCAATGTTAGACAGGAAAAGAATGGATTTATGCTTCGATGTCTCTTTATATGGATATTAAGTTTTTTTTTTTGACACTATTAAAGAGAAGCTCGTGTGGTGAGGATAGAGAAAAATATTAGTTGTGGTTTTGTTCCCTTGTATATTTGGGCAGGAAGGCAAATCGTAAAGAGGGCCCCTACAAGCGAAAAATATTCGTTTTCTTTTTGAAGAAAATAAGTTGACTCAGACTCTCTCTCTCTCTCTCTCTCTCTCTCTCTCTCTCTCTCTCTCTCTCTCTCTCTCTCTCTCTCTCTCTCTCTCTCTCTCTCTCTCTCTCTCTCTATTATATTATTATTACTCTATCTCTCTCTCTCTCTCTCTTTCTTTTGCCCATTCCGTACTGAAACATGTTATTCCTTTATGTTGACAGATTATTATAATTATTGATTTTTATTTAATTCTTTTGCAAATTTGCAAGATGATAATATGCCCAAGTTTTATTATATTTGATAAGTTTTTGCATGCTGATATTGCATAAATACTTATAAGACAGAATTTGAACTGAATAATTACGAGAGTTTTTCTGCCACATATTGTAACTATCTTGAAAATAGATAAGCTTCCACTAACAAATTGAGCAACCAGAAGGTTGGTGACTATTCTCATATATATATATATATATATATATATATATATATATATATATATATATATATATATATATATTTACATATATATATACATATATATATATATATATATATATATATATATATATATATATATATATATATATATATATATATATATTTACATATATATATACATATATATATATATATATATATATATATATATATATATATATATATATATATATATATATATATATATATATATATATATATATATATATATATATATATATATATATATATATATATATATATATATATATATATATATATATATATATATATATATATATATATATATATATATATATATATATATATATATATATATATATATATATATATATATATATATATATATATATATATATATATATATATATATATATATATATATATATATATGGTGACTATGGTCATATATATATATATATATATATATATATATATATATATATATATATATATATATATATATATATATATATATATTGACTGCAAGAATTCGAATAGTAATAGAGATGACCAAAAGAAATTAATTTAAAATAAGCATTATTATGGAAAATAAGTATAGAACTCTGTTCTTGCCTCAAAATGCCAGTATCATTTGTATATTTACTGTTATTCCTGATTTAGTATTTTTTATTCCTATTTATATTATTCTTATTATGATCATGATTATCATTATTGTTATGATTATAACGTTAGCTGTTATTGTTGCTATCAGTTCATGGCCCTTCTGTTAAGCATTATTTTCGTAATGCTATCAGTAGTAACCATATGACTTGTATTTTTATTTTGAATTCATGTTTTTATGTTACTGTAGTCACTGTTAATAAGAATATTTCTTTAGTGGTTGTTCTCAGCATTTCATGACTTTTCTTTTTGATATCTATAGTATACTAATGTTATGTATCAGTTACTCAGCTACGTATTAAGTATCTTGGTATAATGATCTAATAGTGTAGACACATACTTACAATTACCACCCTATTTCCAGGTAGCCCCGACATGAAATTTTAAATTTTTTTCACAAACCAGTCCCTTTTACCCACTGGAGAGATTGCAAGCGCCTGCAGATGCAAGGGAGGCAAAGCATATCCTTTGAGTGCTTACATATGGCCATTGTTTGTACGCAGAGGCCATATCTACTCTTTCTTGCATTTGTAACAGCGAAGTTAGGCCCTAGTGTCCGGCACTAGAATCTACTACAGGCCATTCTGATTGAGGAATTCGAGCCTGTGAGGGAGATGCACCTTTGGGGGACAAGTGGCGTGAGAGAAGATTGGTTATAAAACCGCCTCAACAGTCGCAAATGCTGTAGGAAGAGGCTCATGGCAGATATATCAGCGCCCTTCAGTTGACCAGACCGGTCTCAAGAAATAGAATTCGCGGTTCCTGGGTACAACACTGGACCTGTCTCGCAGCGGAGAGGTGAGGGATGGCGGAATCAGGTGTGGGAATAAGCCCAATAATGGGAAATGAGGGAAAGGTGGGAATGAAAAAGGGAGATGAAAATCCCTATAGCTACAAAGTTCTATGATAGAGAGAAAGACTTGTACCAAAGGGTAATAACTTCTTTTCAGCTACCAAAACACTATATGAGAGAAAAAGTCCCCACTGTCCTTGTACGAACAGAGTAAGGAAAGAAAATAGGGAAAGAAAAAGTCCCCACTGTCTTTGAAAATTTTTTATGGACATCAAAAAGAAAAAAATAGTGTAGTATCTTTAGCTTTTGAAATTTAAGTTAAGAAAACCTCAATCCCTCCCCTAGAAGTATTATAACCATTTTAATTAGTTTTTATTCTTAAATAATTTTGTCACTGATTTGTAGCTATATATTGTAATTGTGAATATTCTGACTTCTTTTTTTTGTACTAAGATAATAATTTTTATTGCTGCATATTTGCAGGTATCATATTCAACTGTATTCTATATCACTTGGGTATTATATCTGTTTTAATTAGTTTTTCTTAAATAATTTTGTCACTGATTAGTAGCTATATATTGTAATTGTGAATATTCTGATTTTTATTTTGTACTATGATAATCATTTCTATTGCTGAATAATTGAAGAGATCATATCCAACTGTATTTTATATTAACTGGGTATTATAACCATTTTAATTAGTTTTTTCTTAAATAATTTTGTCGATGATTAGTAGCTATATATTGTAATTGTGAATACTTAAATTTGATTTTTTCTTTAATAAGAATGCTTATTGTAAGGAACATATTTTTCTTTTGTTTGACTTTTTCAGAAATCACATGTCCTATATATATTAAGTTCCTTGATAATAGAATTCCCTTCAGGAAACTAATTGTGAAAAGTAATCTGCTTAGATAATTATATGAAACTGTATGTCTTACGTCATCAGATTAGATAGCTCTGCCCCATTTTTTTTTTGTAAAATAATGAAAGTTAACATATATAAGACTCTCAAAAATGTTTAATGCTCTGTCTGAAATGTGATATTTCAGGATGGTAGTGGGGAGTGTCGTAAAAATTTAATAAAGAAAGTGAAATAGAAAGAGCCCACGTGGTGTCAGGGAGTCAAGTGGCGTGACTGATATATCTCAGGGGTGGGTTTCCTTGGCAGGATGTGTGTTTACAGGTAAATGACAAAGAGATATATGGTTCAACCCATAGGCCTCTAACACATAAGTGCCAGTTATCGATAGAGGTCAAAATTGTCACAAAGTTCAACTAATTCCCACGAGAACAGAATACCATTATCTGCATGTATGTATGTGTGTGCACCTGTGAAAATTCACACGTAGGCCCTCCTTGTATCCGATTGGCCTGTCATATCAGAGAGTCAGTTAGAATATTTCCCGGGCACGAATAAGATCTTAGACTTCATCTTAAGGGGACGGGTAGCTTTGAGGTGTAGAATAA
>JAXCGZ010023007.1:0-25000 GCA_037179515.1 Halocaridina rubra
TAGGAACAGCAAGGATGTTTTAAGTTGTATTGGCAGCTTAGTTCATGTACAGTCCCTGGGAAGGGGAGTTCAGAATGATGGGAATAAGGAGAGAGAGAGAGAGAGAGAATGGCTGTGTTTGTCTTATTAATAACCAATCTTGTATTCAGAAGCAGTACATATCTATGAGTCCTAAATCTCAACACTTATTAAAGTATATAATATTTAGGATGAAGAAAATTATCATTTTAACTAGTAGCATTTTATTTGAACAATGTATTTTGCTCTACTTTCAATCTAAGTATATTTAGGTATACTGTATCACAGTTATTATTTTCTCACTTTTTGAAATTTGTCTTTTGGATCAAAGAATAAAAAAAATTACTCAATCCAAGTGATTATATATATATATATATATATATATATATATATATATATATATATATATATATATATATATATATATATATATATATATATATATATTATACATATACACACAAGCCTTAATTCCCCTTAAATGGTTTAATAAAAAACTATTCTATACTCGGGTGAAACATGTACAAAATATATAAATGGAAGCCTGGTAACTGTTAGTTTTAAAAGATAAACGTATCTTTGTATTTTGCAGAAATTGTGCATATTTCAAACCTGCCTTTTTCATAACAGACATAGCTATTAATTTAATCAGGAACTGTGGTTTCTAAATTGAAAACAAAACATTAAAAAAAGAAGTAAGTTGTTTTACAAGCTATCGTACATTCATACGTAAAATTAACGTACCAGTAAATATGTATTTACAAAGAAAATAGAAAATTAAAACAATTTCAATGGGAAAATTAATTAACGAAAAATGTCTCATTATCTTGTAATCAATTTATAATTCATATCATTAACAACTTTGTATTTACATAATATAAATGGTTTGAGCAAGAAAATTACTTGTTAGAATCACTAGTTCAAACATTTCTTAAGAGATTACAACAAAAATCATTAACATATCAATACAATACAAACTTGAGTTAAAAAATCACTTACTTATAAACCAAATATTTCCTTTGCCAAAAGAAAAACATACTTTAAATTAATAATACATCAGTGTTTAAGTGATGTAATTAACATGCGTAAGAAATTTCCTTATTGATTAAAAAAATCATCCATAGCGAAAGAGATTATACCTGAATCATTAATAAAAGAAAAAAAAAAAAAGAATAACTACTATTAACTTCTATTGAGATATTTGTGGCCTGAACGTTTGGACGAACTACTGCATTTAAATATACCAGTTGTTGGCATTGAAAATACAGTACGGTAGTACATAGGTTTCAGTATCAAAAGTGTAACAGCTTATATCTATCTATAACAAGGCAACGTCATTATTATCAGCAGTTTTTAGGTGCTGCCTTTGCACGCAGGTGAATTGTAATATTGTGATAGCTTGGTTGTAATATATGAGGTGTGCAGTTGTGTATTTGTGTGTTTTCACATTATACCGTGCATAACACGATACTGATGCTTTAGTTGAACTCCTCAAATGAACCGCACTAAACCGATATGAATTGTAAACAAACGTACAGGTAGTGCTGGATCAAGAAACAATCTATTTAGGGATATTTATCTTTGTTTTCCAGTAGTGCACTGGAGGCATCAGCGGTAGAATGCACGATTCCTGAGCAACTAACACGGGTTCGGTCCCACCGCAGGGGATTATGAAGGACACCAACCCTTAATCCCCTAGCTTCAGAAGTCTGTGCCACCCCAATTTGAATGGGGACTAACTCTGACACATAAAATTGTGAACTATGACTCTACAAGACAATTTGGGTCAAGAAAAGGTCAGGTTTCCTGTAAATCCAAAACTCCATCATGTGAAAGTTACAACTTTAGCATCGCAATAAGAAAGTCCACTTTTTTTCTTGATATCTCTTTAACAAAAAAAGAGCACATACAATTAGAAAAAAAATACCTTAGTCTTGTCATAGTACAACACTTAAACAGTCAAAATATACCCTAATCATGTGACAATAGAGAATTTCTACAATTAAAAAATATCCTATTTTGTAATAGTAACTCAGAATAATTGCTAGCTTATTCAGTATATTTTTTTTATTGTTTTGTTTAAAACAGTACCTAGAGGATATATACACGTTTACATAGTATATATGTATACTATTCCACGATGTGTAATTACACAGTACAATTGTATAGATATACACTACTAAACAGAATATCAGAGTGCAAGCCTGTTAAAGAGTGTACATAATAAAGTTTTCTTAATTATATATAGATGAGGGAAACTTAATTAGCAGGATATTAATCATTATTTAGATAGTATGAGGATGTACTATACACTTATAAAGTTATAAATGTGCTATTGGCGCAATTCACTGGGTAAAATTCTCTTAAAGACTATATTAATTAAGGCATCTAGAGCAACTTCTCAAAAAAAAAAAAAACTATATTTAGGTAACCTGTTGCCATTTTGTATTTATTTGTACATGAAGACATTATTAAATTAACTACTTTATGCGAAATAGTTTGAGGGCATTTAAGGCAGTCTAAATGGAGCATACCGTATTTGGAACAAGCGCAGCTATCATTAAATAAAAATCTGTGTTTCTCCTTCACACTTTCTGAATGAATAACAGGCAATAGGGATTCCTTCTTGTAAATAGTGTCTTCTATATAATTGAATTTCTCATGTATTGTATACGTTTCCATAGTGGCTTCTACATACTTAATTACTCATATATTGTGAATTTTACCAAGCCATTTTGATTCTGTATGCTTGTAGTAATGCATAATTTATCTTGTGAGTATTCTTGAATGGAAGTGTTGAATGTAAATGGACTTACTCCCCTAACTAACTCTTAAGAGCTATCTGATTATCTATTTACTTCTTTCTGTCTAATTAAATGACATTTAAATGTGCTTTAAGTATGTAATTACATTTCCTAACTTACATATAAAGACACATTCTCTGCCTACTTATTATATGAGAGTGACCATAAACTATATGCTTTCATTGCTTCATTTTAACTTCTAGCTAATTATTACTTTCTTAGACATGAGAAAAATGCAAAAATGACTCAAAATCTTTCCCTTAAAGTAAGGACACCCTCCAGTGAAACGATATATGACAAGTATTGCAATATCCCAGGTCTTAATGAGATCCCTTGCCAAGCAAACCACAAGTGTTTGAAAGGGGTCCAGTTAGGACTTGAAATAGCGATAATCACTTTTGCTTGAGAGGGGGTCCAGTTAGGACCCAAAATATAGAGATCCTTACTTGTGCTTGAGAGGGGGTCCAATGAGGACCCAAAATATAGCAGTGCCGGCAGGTGCTTGAAAAGGGGTCCCATTAACACCCGAAATATAGCATTACTCATTTGTGTGAGAAGGGGTCCAATTGGAACCCAAAATATAGTAATATTTTTCATATACTGTTTCACTGATGAGCGTCATTACAATATGATGCTGTATGCTGACAATTCGTGGTCTATTTTCCCTTTATCAAGTACATGACCATAATTAACTACTGTACACAGTATTTATAGATTTTACAAACTATTGTACACAGTATTTATAGATTTTACATCAGGGGAAATGGTTTAAAGACATCATTTCTTATTCACTAACCTTTATCTATTTACTTTTGTAGTCATTACAAGATTACCCTTCCCCAATTCAACACAAAACAATAAATAATGGGTTAATCTTCTCCAAATTCGACACAAAAATCCAGTGGGGTTAATCTTCTCAATTTGATCCAAAGTCCAAAAATCCATTGGGTTAAAATGGGTTAATTTCCTCAGTTCAATAAAAAATTTTAAAATCCAACGAGTTAATCTTCCCTCATTCAAAACAAAATCCGAAAATTAATATGTTAATCTTCCTCAATTCGACACAAAACTAAAAAATCAAATGGGAAGAGTGCTCATGTATTGGCATAGAAAATCAAGACATAGGAAACAGAATATAATAATGTAAAAGAATAATTTATATGAAACAGCTCTAATAGTTTAGAATTTACGAAATGTATTCCGCAATCAGTACTCATTACTGAAGGAAAAAAATCTGTGTTAAATAAATAAGGTTTTAGGATTAGTAACCGTTGTATGGCGTAGTTCCTAATAAAGATTTATTAGGAATTGACTTTCGCTTTCCTAGTTTAGGCACATGTCTCCTTGATATGCATTTTCTCCCCTTATAAAATAACTTATATACCCTTATACCTATAAACATATACAGTACCTTATATTCCCTTAAACAACACCTTATATACCCTTATACCGGACCTGCATACAGCACCTTAATCAAAACCATTCATAATTATAGAATATTGACCAAATAATTTGTTTCATTCATTGAGTATTTCAGAACTATAAATATTTTATATCATTAGGTCTCTTTTCCTCTCTTTTTACATATAATTTCCATCCCTATTAATAAAACAATCTCGTCCTCTTCATAAAAGTATCAGTTATTCAGTAACTTTCAATAATTCAGTATAATGACTTAAAAGACACTTAAATTCCAGTCATTAATATAATTTCTAACATAACTTTACTCAGATTGACATCAATCACATTCATAAAATAAAAAATAAATTAATAAATATGCTATTCTTTTTCAGTATTCGGTTCATTTATTATATTTTTCCTAGGTACTTCTGATACCCATATTACGTGGCTGAATGCATAATTCTCGATGATAATAAAAGTTAGGATTGGTACGCATTCTTTCTCCTATGTACCTTATATGCATGACTGTGCTTATAATTTGGAAGGGGAGCCCCTGTGAAAAAATAAAAAAAGAGATTATCAGTATTGACCATGTTTTATAACTATAAGAGTTTTGGCATAAAATCTCCGCATGAACAGGTATGATTATAAACATCATTACTTCACTACCAAGATACCATTCCCTCCAGTGCATTTGCTTTCTGTAAAATTTTGTCAATTTTGGTGGGAAAAACCCCAGCCAGATATGGTTATTGAGTTTCTGACTGGTTGTGGGAGATTGTAAGAAAGATGAATGTGTTAGCATTGAATAAGACAAAGTTTAAAGTTGCTGCACATTACACCCTCACATTCTTTTAGCCAAGTCACAATGTAGTTTCAGACCATTACCTCCACAAACATTCTTTTTACAGTCCTGACCCAAAGAAATTTTGATGGCATCATACTGGGCTAGGCCAGTGTGAAGAGAAGTGTCCTATATGCTGGCCTAGCTGAGCTAATGCCGTCAGTCTTCATATCAAGTTAGCAAGAATGATGTCTTGAAAAGTAATGGTCAAAACTGTGTTGTTACAGGGCTAAAGGAGGTGTAATTTGTTGCCCTATTAGTCATTCAGTGTAATAATTACATCATGCTTCCAGATGTTGGGTACTGTCTTCTGTGATAAGGAAGTTTTGAAGTTGTTTACAAGATGAGACAAATGGGTCGAAGCAAAGATGGAATGAAGAGGTGTAGTACAGCAGAAACAGAAAAGAAGCATACACATAAGGTATGACTGTGAGTGAGAAGGAAATGCAGAGGCATGTGAAAGGCATAGCATGAAGAGTTATAGTGAGAATGGTAGAGAATAGCAGATGTGAGGTAAAGAATATTTGCCGGATATAAAAGAACTGACAGACCTTTTGCCAGGATATGAAGAAGTGCAAAGTGGTGAATCTGACAGGGAGGAGTGGGTGAAGAAGCAGATAGGGTGTTGCTAGAGGAAAAGATGAAGGTGACAGTAAGAAGGGCTTAATACTTCAATGAATTGTTGACTGTGGAGGATGACAGAGGTGGTGATTGTGGTGAGGAAGATGCTAGGAGAATGCCAGCAACTGGTGAGAAGACCTGCTCGGGAAATTACAAGAAAGGAAGTACAAATGACATTGAGTGGCATGAAAGCTGGCAAGGCATCAGGGATTAATGGGTGTCATTCGGAATGAATTGCAAAAGGTGGATAAACAATAGTGTAATGGATCCGGAGAGTTTTGAATATGCATTTCAGTGAAGGGAAGGTCCCATTTGGATGGGGGTGGACACAGACAGGTTGGAGCTGGGGTATGAAGGTTGGATGCCCTTGTTAACACCCCATGGTACACTCAAACATGGGCTTGTCACTTCCCGAGTCAAGTGCTTTAACCCCTGCCCTACTGCAGTCTTCAAATGAGAATGTTGTTTGCTGTTTTATATCACTTTCAATCCCCATTCGAATGGGAGTGGACACAGACAAGTTGGAACTGGAGAATGAAGGCTGGATGCCCTTCCTAACGCCTTGCAGTGTTCTCGAACACAGGTTTGTCACTTCCTGAGTCAATCCTATAATCAGTGCACTACTGCAGGTCCCTTTAAATACTAAACTACAACTTAAGTGGATGTTTTACTTTTAAAAGAATATATGTAAGAGAAAAACACACTATTATGTTTTAAAAAACATATTTAATGTCATTCATGCAAAATGTTTTCGTTTTGTTGTTATTTGTCAGTTTATGCACCACTATTGATCCCCATTCCATTGAGTGTGAACAAAGACAGGTTGGAGCTATGGAACGAAGGCTGGATGCCCTTCTTAACACTGCACAACAAGCTCAAAAATGGGTTTGACACTTCAAGAGTCGAGCGCTCTAACCACTTCGTTACATTGGTCCATTCATTCATGCAAAGTAATAATGTTAGTTTCAAAGCTAAACAAATGTTAAACCATAAACCCCAAAGCATACTTACTGCTAACCGTCAGCTTCTACTTTCACGTAAAAGAAATTGATTCTTACTCATACTGCTTCACGAAATTTGAATGGAATTCACGAAATTTTTCCAACATGGTTTTTAACAACTCCGGCTGTGGTAGGATGGTAGTTCTGTTAAAAAAAGAGAGGTAATATTAATGCTAAATAAGTCAAATTTGTCTCATGTAATAGTAACTACATGTAGATAAGATATCTCAAGTTTTCAACCTCCTGCTTCTTCCCATCCACCTCCAGATCTGGTACTCTTCCTCCTTCAGTCATTCCTAATTCTTGAAACTTATCTTCCTTAAAAAAACGGACCTATCGTCATCTCAGGGCCTAAACCTGCCACAGCTCTAGGTCCACAGTACTTTGACTAATCTTTCAGCCTGCCCTTTTCCTACTGTATATCATTACCTCATCTCTGCCTTGCCCTTAACCTTTTACTTTTTCTTCGTCTTAAGGTTATGTTCGTACCCCGACATTTATTGATGAAGGCAGTTTTCTTGCCCGTCCTGTTGCCACACTCATTATTATTATTATTGTTATTATTATTATTATTATAAAAAAATAAATAAAATATATATATATATATATATATATATATATATATATATATATATATATATATATATATATATATATATATATATATATATATATATATATATATATATATGTTCCGGTTCCGGTTTTACGTCACGGACTCCCTTTTCAACCAAGGGCTAGGACGGTTGCCTTCTTGCGAAGGACTTGTTTTGGCAGATTTAATCGTTACCCTGAGTGCATGCCCTTGCTAACCTCAGACCGTGACGGGGCGCGAACCCTCGACCTGACGCCTCAGGGTCGCGGACACTACCGTTTGAGCCACGGTGATATATATATATATATATATATATATATATATATATATATATATATATATATATATATATATATATATATATATATATATATATATATACGGAGAGAGATAAGATTCCCTTATGCAAATACACATATATCTAGCAATTGTAAATATCTCATTTACCTAAAGTGATACGTTCCAGGTTTTTGTCCAAACCCACTGCCAGGAACGATGCAGATACCGGTGTTTTCTAGGAGCTGGAATGCGTAAAATACATCTGGGGCCTGACCTGCAGCCTTCGCTGCCTCTTTGGCTTTTTCTGGCAGCTTTATCTGTGAGACATTGAGAGAACAATGTAAGTCCCATGAGGTATCAATGCTCAGTAAATTACCAACAAAAATTTGTGCAGAACTTATACTTCAGTATTATAAAATGTCTGACAGTGTTACAGAGTACCAGCAAGTATACTAATATACAGCATATAAAGAACAGAAAAAGTTAATATGAGAAGCAGAGGATAATTTACCTGTGGGAAGGCATACATTGCACCCTGTACTATATTACATGACATTCCAGGCACTGAATTGAAAGTTTCTGCAATCATTTTGGCACGCTGCGCTAGTGACTGCAGGACCCCAGTCTTCTCTGCCATAAACTGCTTATACGATGGCTCTCCTTCACGGGGTGGGTTGACTACGCATTCCATCACAGCCTGTTATTAATAATGTATAGTGATTTTGGTAATTATAAGCTCAAAAGATACTTTTTTTATATATCCAAGACCTTTTAAACATGCCATGACAATCTGTTATCAAAAATAAATATAGTGTAATAATATATAGCTTAATATATAGTTTTTTAACTCTCAGATCTTTGAACACACTCCATCACATTCTGTTATTAAAAATAAATAGTAAGTTTAATAAATATAAGCTCATAATTTAATATGCAAACCATCCGGCCAAGTAAGGTCTAATAAGGCTTACTTAAAGGAAGTGAACTAAAGTTTACAGATCTAACATCTTACCTGACCAAGCGTTGTAGGACAAAGTTTAGCTGAGATACTCTTCAGATACATAGTTTTTACCGCAGGGTCAATATTGATGATCTCTGCATAACCCCCTCGCAACCCGCATTCGCCCATGTATCCTGGAACCAAAATATATTTATCAATAATAGTAATGTATTGCTTTGAGCACATCTCTGGATTTGACAAATCCATGTTTGAGCCCGCCATGTTTGTTAGTAAGATTCATAAGCAGTGGTTAGAGCATTTGACTCAGGAAATCAAATCCATGTTTGAGCCCGCCATTGTTTGTTAGTAAGATTCATAAACAATGGTTAGAGCATTTGACTCAGGAAGTCAAATCCATGTTTGAGCCCGCCATTGTTTGTTGGTAAGATTCATAAACAATGGTTAGAGCATTTGACTCAGGAAGTCAAATCCATGTTTGAGCCTGCCAGTGTATGTTAGTAAGATTCATAAACAATGGTTAGAGCATTTGACTCAGGAAGTCAAATCCATGTTTGAGTCCACTTGGGGTGTTAGGAAGGGCATCCTCCACCAATTCCCCAGCTCCAACTTGTCTGGGTCCACCCACATTTAAATGGGGACTAATTCTGACACATTAAATTGTGAGCAATAACTGCTTGGGCTGTAGTTATCTTCAACAGTAAAATAAAAGTCTACAAGCAAGAGGAACGGGCAAAATGTCTAGACGTTGAGATAAATTTTATGATTTGTAGATAGGACCTTCACTGGTATTATAAAGCATACAGCATATATTTGTACAATTTCATGATGTTTGTATTGTACATACATTTTCACAAATAAGATATATCTATATATTTTGAGTAATAGTTTACACTGTAATAATCACAAGATGAGCTCTAAAAAACTGACACACTGCAGTATTCCATATACAAAATGTCTAAAACGTGTTAGGTATGTAAATGCATAGGAATTACCTGCTTATTCAGGATATTTATATATTCATAACTAAACTAATTAGAAACTCAAGTCTAAAGTACTAAATAAATCCAGGATGATATAAGGTACCAAATAAATACAGGATTACAAACCTTTGGAACAGGACATGAATGAGGCCAGTTCCATCTGATTATAAGGAGTGCCCATTTCAGAAATAACTTTCTTGAAGGAATGGAATTCGCAACCAGCGGCATACACGTTATCTTGATATACCTGGAAAAATATATAAAATGCATAAAAAAAAAAAATTAATCTACAACTATAAATAGTGCCATATGGCCTCAGCTCTTAGACTAAATCAACAAGATACCACATGCTACTGAAGCAGAAAGTCTCCACACACTGCTGACTGCACAACCTATTGGGATCTACTTCTGAATGCTCCCTTCCCCGTCAAGACAAGAGTTCACCTGGCCAAGTTACGATGTGGGCACCTCCCAGCCATTCTTAGCTATCAATAGAGGCTGGACGACTCAATCAATGACGTTTGTCCAGGATGTAATATATCACCGCATACAGTCAAACACATTATAAAAGACTACTCTGCTTACAATCACATACACCAACAACACTTCATACACTCCCTGAGAGCTATTGTGGGATAGCCCGGGATTGGCAGTGGCCATCCTTAGTTAAGTCACAACAACTACAAGTACAACATGAGATTTGAAATAGCAGTGCTTTAGTATAAGTAGACTATTCTCTCTTCTCTCAGTTGTTTTTTGTCAAGAATAACTTCAAAGGAGAAAGGATTACAAGCAGTGGTTGAAGCGCTCAACTCGGGGAAGTGACAACTCCGTGTTCGAGCCCACCGAGGGGCGTTAGGAGGGGCATCCAGCCTTTATTACCTAGCCTCAATTTGAATGGGAACTAATAAACATAAAATACCAAACAACATTATCCACCAAATGGTCAATTTCATGTTTTTCTTCACTTCTTAACTACAAAGAGTTGTCATAGGGAAACTATATGTTAGCTAAAGTTAATCTTTGTTAACAGTGAATATTTAAGTACTTTTATAAAGCAAGGACTCTACCTAAGAACATTTTTAAAGCAAGGACTCTATCTGTGTTGAAAATCATATAGTCTACATAGCATCCTGAGTGGTACATACAATGGTATCAACATAATAATATTTATTTATTTTTTTGTGTCCTATAAAAATTATCATCATATTAACATTATACAGTGAACTTTTCAAGTTTCTTTCAGTTACTTGCAACTGCAAATAGTATGATAGTGTATAGTATGTAAATTGAATATAGTATGACAAGTGTCATACCATCAGCATAATGTAAGTGCCACAATTTCCAATAACTTAACCAATAAAGTAGCTTATCAAGTAAATTCTAGCATGTATGTACATAAGAAAGTGAATTTTTAGTGTAAGAATAGAAGAAATTTTGAATCTGCTAATCGAGGAAATTGCCAGTGCTCAAGGCATTCGCAATTTCAAGGAAATATAAAGTAAGCAAGACTACCGTCTCCGTGTTCCCCTGTTTCTCATATAAGTAGACTAAATGGAGCAAAGGCGTTAATGATCCCCTCTTTTGTATTTTCCTACCCACAAAGAGTCAAATTTTTTCTCTTGATTCTGCCACCCTGCATATGAGGAGAGGGAGATATATAATATTAATTGTAGATATATAATATTAATTGTATGCTGTATATAGTAAGTGTTAGTGAATCAAATTACCAACTTGGAGACGGGGAGTCACAAAAAGGCTCTCTCCAATGAACACAAAATATCCACAAGCATAAATAAATGATCAACACAGACTTACTTCATCAGCGAAGAGGAACATTTTCTTTTCATAAGCAAACTGAATGATCTTCTGAATATTTTCTTTGGTGAGAACATTACCTGAAAGACAAATAATTATTCAGTATTATATTATGTTATGTTATTTTATATAACCGGTATATTATATTATATTACATAAGTGGTAGAATGGGTGAGTCGGGAAGCGATTGGCACAATAGGAGTATAAAAATTTGGCATAAGCCAAGGGGCAGGGCAACAAAGACCATTCAGCACCACAAGCGATTGGCACAGGTTCAGCCCCTCCGCGAAGAATTAGGAAGGGTTTTCAGGCTTAATCCTCCAAGTTTTTGCCATGTCAGTGTCCATCCCCATTCAAATGTGACTAACTGTTGCACATAAAACAGTGCATTACTATATATATATATATATATATATATATATATATATATATATATATATATATATATATATATATATATATATATATATATATATATATATAAGCAAACTGGAGGATCTTAATTTATCAACTCACAAGTTAAGGCATCCAGCCTTTATGCCCCAGCAGCAAAATTGCTATGTCCATCCCCTACAAATGGGGACTGATTGTGACACATAAAAAAGAGCATTAGGAAGGTATATAAAGGCAAATCTGAAGCATGTCTTTGTCTACTCACCAGTTGGGTTTCCAGGGTTAATAACACAGAGGGCTTTTGGGGTGCATACTTTCTTGGCTTCCTCATACGCACGTTCCAACTCAGAGATGTCTAGACCCCAATTCGTGGATTCATTTAAGTAATAACCAATCTGTAAAAAAAAAAAAAATTAATAAAAAAGTATAAGGAATGTGTGTGCATGAAGCATTCATAGTTTTAAGGACTGGTATCAATAGTGTCAGAGAGCTAAAAATGAAACTGACCAGGAGATGGGGAGTTATGAGCATAGGGCTCTTTCTCATTAGCACAATAAATCATAATCCTACATTTTGGAGTGACGTATATACGAAAACTACATAAAAAAAAATCCATATAACTGATGCAAAACATTGTACGAATCAGTTTGTTTGCAGATTTATGTCACGATTAATCCCCATTCAAAAGGGGGTGGACACAGGCAGATTGGAGTTGTGGAATTAAGGCTGGATGCCCTTTCTAAAATGCCGCTGAGGGATCAAATGCTCTGACCAAAATGATAAATGCTTTTGTTTGGAGAATTGTCTGATGGGTGTTTTAGCCCTTTTTGACAACCCCAGCTCATGTAGGTTACTTTTTATTGTGTGGAATCCATACATATAATAGCATACTCACTAATCTTGTTTAGTTAAAAGGGACTTCTACACAAGATGCAACATACGCTCATCTTATACCAAGTGTCTTTGGTAAAAGATAAGCTCAGGACCTCATGAATGACATCAGAGCTATCTACACCAAACTACTGAACACTTTTTTTAACACGATGCCCTATCTGCTGAGTTCAGCAAGGAAAGCCCTAACTGTAAAAGAATTAAGGTAAAAGGACACGAGAGTAAATAATTACCTGGTGCAGATCAAATTCAGCAATGGTAGCAGAGTAGAGAGGGTACTGGGGTATGGGTATCATCACTCCTGGTTTTATACCATTCTCATGCCGGATCATAAGTTTCATGGTACCCTGAAAAAGAAAATAACAATAGCTAGAGTATTATTACTATTATTATCATGATTATTATTATAAATCAAGTGACAAGCACAGCTGGAAAAAGTCAAAGACTAAAGTCCAGATGGCTCTAGCAGGGAAAGCACCTTGGTGAGGAAAAGGAAAAAAGAGACACTGGAGCAAAAATAAAATTGTACATGTTGCAACTCATTATTGCAGTACTGGCATTGTTTAAAATTATTCAACACAGAATGGAACGATTTGGCAAAGCCGTTTGGGCATTGACATTTTGGCATTACTGTTTTGGTGCCATCCGTTCTGTAAAGATGATAAGGTTTTCAAAATATAAAAAATTCTTTACCCCAGAAAATCTGTCACCAAAAATAGGGATGGCATCCAATCAGCTAGAGCCAAAATGGCCACGCCAAAATGTAACAAATCCCACAAGAGCCGTTGAAGATATTATAAACCAAAGCACTCAAGCATGTTAAAATTACACATACGACTTAACACCTATTACAGTTAGAGGAGAGGGTACAGCTGTGGTTAGAGGGCTCAAGTCGGAAACTGATACACCAGCGTTTGATCCCACTGTGGGGCATTAGGAGGGGCATTTAACTTTAATTCTGTGTCAACTTCCATTTGAATGAGGATTAATAGTGACATAAAACAGTATACAACAATTACTCCCAGGGCCTCTAGGTAACTTAAACATTGCAATAATAACTTAATTTTTTCATCAATTTAGTCCAAATATGGCATTCAGATCATAGAAGCAAGTCTGGCTTCAAGGTGAGGCTTCTGACTTTACTTCTTAAAAGAGATATTGTTGTTTGCCATTTTATGTTACTATCAATCCTAATTTGCATGGGGGTGGATACAAACAGGTTGGAAAGGGGGAATTAAGGCTGGGTGACCTTCCTAACGCCCTGAGGTTGCCTTGATCGCAGGTCTGTCACCTGACAAGTCGTGTTCTAGCCACTTCGCTACCGCAGTGCCCTACTTCTCAACAGATGACAATATGAATTTTGAGTATCAAACTGATAAAAGACTGACAGACATTCTGATAATTAGTGTACTATCACGAAGACGTGGTAATCTGATAAAACAGTATTTGTGGTATTAATGCCCTAGCAAGAACAGTTGCACTGATATCAAAAGTTGAAAATTAATGTGACTGGAGAGATATTGAAGTTTGGAGAAGTATAACAAAATAGCACAGAGGAATGCAATGCAATATAAGCACTGTCTTATGTGTCACATTTAGTAGCCATTCAAATGGGGTGGACACAGACATGTTAAGAGCTGGGGGATTAAGATTGTATGCTCTTCCTAACGCTCTGCGGCGGGCTTGAACCCACATTAGTCACTTCATGTCTTGCACACTCTACAACTGAGTAAGAAATATTATATATGAAAAACCATAACAAATGGAAACTAACAAATTATCAAATGTTCTCTCAAGAAGACTGCACTTACCCTAATCCCTTCAGAAGCCCCAGCACACAGGACGATATTCTCCCAATGTGATGGAAAACCATCTCTTTTCTCGATGTAATCTGCAACGTGTCTGCGAATGATCTCTATGCCGGCCGAATCGCTGTAGGAACCGAGCGAGCCTCCTTTGCATCCCTTAAGAACGGCTCTGGCTCGGTCTTTGACATCGGTTGGGATGTTGGGATCGTCTAGAAGTGATGGCATAAGGCATACGGCTACGACCTGCGGAAAAACAATATTAAAATTAAGATTTATTAACGGTTTCCATGGGAATTATTATAGTTTGGGCTTAACTGATCAAAATAATTAACAACATAAAACAGCCATACTCTCTCTTGTAAAAGGGGTGGCTGAGTCAAAGCCTACACATTCACTAGAAGTCAATAGATATTAATTACTCCTCGTAGCTCCTTGCTGATAAAGGGGGCCACAATTGTCCCATCACCATGCTTAGATCACCCGCAGGGTAAATGTGCAAGGATCTGATGAGCTGAACTAATAATGGGAAAGATTATGAAAAAAAAATACTAACTTATTAACACTATTATTATATACATTATTGACAATCATTAAGAATCTAATATCTCTGTTATCTCTGAAGATATCTATTTAATAGATTATATCTCTGTCCTCTATTGGGAACAAAAGAAAAAATTAACAGCAGGTATTGGCTTCCTTCCAAAACATTATTGGTTTATTGATTCTGGAAAGTATTCAGTGGCCTTGTGGATCAACACCTGACTCCCTTCCAGAACGTTTTGAGTTCAAGTTACCAGGGTGCATGAAGAAATCTTTTTGCCAGAATCTCGTGAGTGCGAGAAAGGGTAGTTAGCGATGAGACATATTCAGGGCATCCTTGTCTAATATACATAATGTAGCATAAGTCCCATTCAAGATATCTCAAGTTTGATGTTTTAGTTTAGTATGCATTGCACTTTCCTGCCAGAACCTCTTTGGAGTGAGATGTAGAGGGTAACAAAGTCCCTCGTGTGGTTGCATTTGTCAACTCAGAAGGCTTGCAATTGACACCGTGTTATGTTAAAATTAGTCCCCATTAAATTGGGGCTGAACACTGGCATGGGGCTGGAAGATTAAGGCTGAATGCCTCTCTACCACTCTACCACTGAGCTACCGTGACCCCCTAATTGGAACACTATAGCTTTTGGTATTCAAGTTCCCATCCAAAAGGTTCCAAGTACGCAGTTCTAGTGAGGTTCGTTTAGAATTTCTCTGTCAGGACCACATGACGGTTAAAAAGTGAGTGTATTAGCTGATTGAGATACTATTTCCATTTTTTGGCTAATTACTACTCAGAAAATCCCGAATCCAAGTTCCCAGCGTGGGTCATAAAGAGTCATTTTGCCAGAATCTCTTGGGGTGGAAAAAAAAATTGTGGTATCTCACTGCTTCAAAGGATGTTTATCGAAGAGAGAGAGAGAGAGGGTTAAAAACAGACACAAATAAGATCAATTTGAAGAACATAGATTGATATGAGAGAGGAGAGAGAGAGAGAATGGGGCAGGTCAAGGCAAGAAGGTCACAGGATCCACAGAGAAGGCGAGTACTGTACCTTTAAAATGGGATGGTTGCTATGGAAACCATGACGTCATTTCGTCTCCTCCCCATTCTCATGGGAACCAAGGCTCCTCAGACCCCCTAAACCCAATAAATCCCTTCTGGAAACCCCTAAATCCCATCTCCCAACACTAGTACCTGTCCCACCCCCTACCGTCTCACACTTTTTCTTCTTCTCAATTTATCAATGAAAGCGTCTGTTTTTGGCGCGAAAATGTTCCGCAATCTTGAAGAAATAAAAAAAAAAAATTTCGCTGTTTATTTTTGGATATCTTATAATGGAAATCATTAGAATATTGGATATAAAATTTTAAAATTATATATATATATATATATATATATATATATATATATATATATATATATATATATATATATATATGTGATTACCTAATTGTGATTACCTAATTGTGTTTACGGGAAAGAGCCCAAAGCTCGTATCTTCCCGTCTCCTGATCGCTTCCATTTTAGACTTAGTGATACTTGTCATACCTGTCCTTAAAACTATGGACTGAGATAGCATTAACTACCTCCTCGCTTAGCCAATTCCAATTATCAACTACTCTTACACTGAAAAAGTATTTCCTTACATCCTGCGAAGAAGTTTTCTTACCAAGCTTCAAACTATGACCTCTAGTTCTAGAGCCAGCCATATCAAAATATCGATCCCTATCCACTCTATCATAACCATGTGTGTGTGTGTGTAATTACCTAACTGTGTTTACGGGAAAGAGCCCAAAGCTCGTATCTTCCTGTCTCCTGATCGCTTCCATTTTGTACTTAGTGATACTTATCATACCTGTCCTTAAAACTATGGATTGAGATAGCATTAACTACCTCCTCGCTTAGCCAATTCCAATTATCAACTACTCTTACACTGAAAAAGTATTTCCTTACATCCTGTAAAGAAGTTTTCTTACCAAGCTTCAAACTATGACCTCTAGTTCTAGAGCCAGCCATATCAAAATATCGATCCCTATCCACTCTATCATAACCATGAAGGAATTTAAAGACTGTCACCATATCCCCCCTCACTCTTCTAGCTTCGAGTGATGGTAAGTCTAATTCCCTCAGCCTCTCATCATAACTGAGATTGCGTATTTCTGGCACCAGTTTCGTGGCATGTCTTTGAACTTTTTCAAGCTTAGCTATGTGCTTTTTCAAGTGCGGATTCCAAAAGGGGGCTGCATATTCGAGTTTTGGCCTCACATAGGTTACATAAATATTTATGAACATTTCCTTGTCCATGTGCCTGAAGGCTACCCTTACATTTTATAAGAATGCATATGCTGCCCTTACTATACCATTTATATGTATTTCTGGAGACAAATCTGCCAGTATGTTTACTCCTAGATCTCTCTCATTTTCTGTCTCTTGAAGTTGTACTCCAGCCACCGAGTAGTCAAGCTTGGGCCTTCTTGCACTTGTACTCATTGTCATTACCTTACATTTTGAAGTATTGAATTTCATTAGCCACTTTTCTGACCACTCATGCAGATTATTTAGATCCTCCTGAAGTTCTCTACCATTGTTCTCGTTTTTTACTTTCTTCACAATCTTTGCATCATCTGCAAACATATTCATGAATGAATTTACAGACTCTGGTAGGTCATTTACATATACAAGGAACAAAAGTGGCCCTAAAACTGAACCCTGTGGAACTCCACTACTAACTCTTCTCCATTCAGACACTGAGTGTCTTACTCTAACCCTCTGTTCCCTTCCTTCTAAGTAAGTTTTTATCCATTCCAAGACATTTCCACCTATTCTAGCCATTGCTAGTGTGTGGTGTGTGTGTGTGTGTGTGTGTGTGCGTGTGTCAGACAACTGTCGCCATGACAGATAACCTACAAGTCAAAATTTCTCTTTGAGAAAACATCAAAGTGACGAGAAAAACGCTTATAGAATTATATGAAGAATTTGTTAAAAATTATTTTTGTTTAATTTAACTACGTTGCATTAGACCGTCTAACAGCTGGTCTGTCTAATAACGTTATAATATATTGTTTACTTCTGTATTTTATCTGTCATATACCTATCTATCTATCTATCAAATATCTATTTATCTATCTATCTATACCAATAGACATGTTATCCTCTGCTTCGTTGTCATGTGACTGTACCGGAAATTATGAATTGACTCTCTCTCTCTCTCTCTCTCTCTCTCTCTCTCTCTCTCTCTCTCTCTCTCTCTCTCTCTCTCTCTCTCTCTCTCCCAAGCAATAAAGCTATTATAGGGAGTCAACCATAAATAATCAATATGCTTTGCGAAGAGCAAAAAAGTATCATGCGATAAGAATTAGTGCATGATAGACAAAAAGCAGGAGGAGGAAGAGAAAGAGGAGGAGGAGGAGGAGGAGGAGGAGGAGGCTATGTATTGAAAGTAATAAGAGTTACATGATGAATGAATGAGATGGTGGAGGAAGAGTTGGAAGAGGAAGAAGAAGAGGTATGAGGGGAAGACTGGGGACGAAGAAAACGAGAGGGAGGGGGAAGAGCAGGAGGAAGAAGTTATGAAATGAGAAGAATATGACAAGAGAGAGAGAGAGAGAGAGAGAGAGAGAGAGAGAGAGAGAGAGAGAGAGAGAGAGAGAGAGAGAAATCGGTTTCCTAATGTCCGTAAAATATATGGCGTAATAAGAAGATACAGGGTGTGACAAAAATCGGATGTTGATCCTACAGAGGGAAACAAAATGCTACATAATTATGCAGAAAAAAATATATTAATAAATAAATAACTAATATAAATAAAATAAGTTAATAAAGTTAAAAGTCACCGACTTGTTTCAGTAGTAGTAGTAGTAGTGCTACTACTACTACTACTACTAGTAGTAGTAGTAGTAATTATTATATTATCATCAATACTGACTAGAGGTAGATTTTTGTCAAGACATTTTAGAACGCGTGACTGCATTGCCTTTATTCTGTCCATAATAATAATAATAATAATAATAATAATAATAATAATAATAATAATAATAATAATAATAATTCTGTAACATTACATATCAATAAATGAAAACATTTTGAAACTTAGAAATAAAACTTAGGGTGTATTAAAAATGGCCTCGATATATACCAGTTCAAACTAGTTTTAATTTAATTGTTGAAGGGACCAACACACATACACACAATATGTGCATACATACACACGCACGCACTATGCGTACGTACATACATACATACACAAAAGAACCGCAAAAAAACTAATTGTTTGAAGAAGAAAAAACTTTTAAGTTTATTACACTCATTATATGCTAATAAATGTATTTCTTTGATGACATTACAAGAAGAAGAAGAAGATAATAATATACAAACATACATACAAGTTAATACATATATGCAGAATATTCATACATGCGCCTTCTTCATCAGCTCTCACCTTGAAACCCGGATTTAATCATTAAATATTATCTTCTGAAGGATCCTGACTTTTGAATCTTATTTTCACACGTGAACACATATTATTTATTTTCAAACATTTATATAACATATCCTAAATAACGTTAAAAAAAAATATTTTGTTAAATAAATCTCGTAATATACTTAAGTGGCAACTCACTGTCAGACGATAAGAGTTTCCAAAATATCTTTTTTTTTTAATTTATGTATATCTATTATTTTCTTTTTCTAAAAGCACATGCAACAACGCGACTCATGTATATGATACTATAGCCTAATTTCGATTTTAGTTTTAGTATATATTTATATACAATTTCAATTAAATAGAAAGATATTTATTCATTCATTGGATATATTCGACAATAAATTTGAAAATGTGGCAACTCATCTCAGCCGATAAGAGTTTCCAAGTATTATTTCTTTTTCTATAAAATATGACCCTATCGTAAGACTCACGTTGAAGACATGTTCTTGCATTTATTAGTTTTTATTCTAAAACTGTTACCGAATTTACTGAAATTAATAAAAGATATTTCATTATTTTTACCGAAAATGACTGCAGATAATAGAAGGATTCGGTTTTTACGTTACGAACTCCCTTTTCTACCAAGGGCTAGGACGGTTGCCTTCTTGCGAAGGACTTGTTTTGGCAGATGTAATCCTTACCATGAGTGCAAGCCCTTGCTAACCTCAGCCTGTGACGGGGCGCGAACCTTCGACCTGACGCCTCAGAGTCGCGGACACTACCGCTTGAGCCACGGCGACTACATTACTGCAGATAATAAGGAAAAAACAGTGGAAAAATTTTACCATTTTTTTACTCAAAGAAATTTAACCCTACAAACCTTAATACCGCAAAAAAAAAAGTATTCATAGGATAACAAGTTCGATACTAAGTCTTTCTTCAGTTCAGGTTCCTTTCCTATACATACATCTACACCGAATATTCTGACTTATTCTTTATACATCTCTCCAAATTCATTCACATCTGACAAATCACAACACTCCCCATCTCTGTTTCTCATTGCTCTCGTCTTCAACATTACTGTAATCACCTTAGACTATGATTTCAGACAGTCTTTTTACTATTTATCATTCTCTTATTTCTGCCCTGTCCTTAAGCTGCTACTTTTCCTAAATGAGTCTTTAGTGAGCAGCTACAAAAGGATAATATTCTATGCCCGCTCTGGAGTCACACACACACACTCGAATATGCAGCCCCCTTTTGGAATCCGCACTTGAAAAAGCACATAGCTAAGCTTGAAAAAGTTCAAAGACATGCCACGAAATTGGTGCCAGAAATACGCAATCTCAGTTATGATGAGAGGCTGAGGGAATTAGACTTACCATCACTCGAAGCTAGAAGAGTGAGGGGGGATATGGTGACAGTCTTTAAATTCCTTCATGGTTATGATAGAGTGGATAGGGATTGATATTTTGATATGGCTGGCTCTAGAACTAGAGGTCATAGTTTGAAGCTTGGTAAGAAAACTTCTTCGCAGGATGTAAGGAAATACTTTTTCAGTGTAAGAGTAGTTGATAATTGGAATTGGCTAAGCGAGGAGGTAGTTAATGCTATCTCAATCCATAGTTTTAAGGACAGGTATGATAAGTATCACTAAGTCTAAAATGGAACCGATCAGGAGACGGGAAGATACGAGCTTTGGGCTCTTTCCCGTAAACACAATTAGGTAATCACACACACACACACACACACACACACACACACACACACACACACACACACACACACACACATATATATATATATATATATATATATATATATATATATATATATATATATATATATATATATATATATATATATTTAGTAATCTCAAATTTAACTTTTTTGTGATTATCCTTATAGGTAATTTCTTTGCATCTATCTATATGAACTGATAGATATGATGTATTCGTTTATAAGTTTAAACAAGTGTTATTTTCGTCACCGAATAGTACTGACTATAGCCTTGAAATTCTCTCTCTCTCTCTCTCTCTCTGAGAGAGAGAGAGAGAGAGCTCAACAGCTTTACTAAAGTCTATAGATATAGAATCACGTTTTCTAAGATATTAATAAGTCTTTTTAGCCGATAAATACATAATAATCTCTCTTATCCATTTATCTATGTCATTATCTGTCAAAACTACGTTCATCACAAGTTGTTGTTTGCTGTGTATGCGTTACAATCAGTCCCCGGTGGAATGGGGGTGGACGAAAATAAAACTACGTAAGCTATGAGGGGATGAAAAAAAAACAAGACCAGTGAACACATATATGAGGAAATATATGGGTACACACACACTCTCTCTCTCTCTCTCGATCACGTGACCACGTCTCTTCCTTACTTTAGATGGCTTTACTATGTTGGCAAGAATTGGACCTATATATATTGTATCATTTCTCTCTCTCTCTCTCTCTCTCTCTCTCTCTCTCTCATGTCAGTGTGACATTTAAACACGCTGATACCAACATGAACTATTGCCCGTAAGACGAAACCCCGGGAGCAATGAGCTCCTAACTCTTAATCCAAAACGAGCAATTGCCTCTACATAATATTAAACTGAAACTTAGGTTAGGTTGCTTGTTTGTAACGGGCAATATATGAGGTGCAAAGTAACTGTAATCTAAGATACTCATGACTGATTATTGAAGGGCAATTATCCTAGGGTCAATTGTCATACCATCGAAATAAAGATAAGGTTTATATAATATCTTTATATACTATCAAGAGTTACCATAAAAATATTTGTAATGTAACAAAATGTAAAAAATCTTTTCATGACAAAAAACTTTGATATAAAACCAACAGAGAAAATAATAATAATAATGATAATAATAATAATAATAATAATAATAATAATAATAATAATAATAATAATAATAAACTTTTTTATTACTAACGTATCTCCTGAGGACGACTGTTGCAGAGTGGTCAAAATCTCGACTCTGTAATTGACAGACCCGCAATAGAGCCCACAGTGGGCCGTTAAGAAGGGCATCCAGCCTGAATTCCACAGCCACACTCTATGTCCATCCCCATAATGGGGGTTAATAATGACATATAACACGTAAATAAACATGGGAATCTCGTGACACATAACTTAAAACAATATTTAAACTTTTGGCATCATACGAGTGTATTTACATATGTCCAGGTCACATAGATGACAAACGGGTCACCTTCTTCTTCTTCTTCTTCTTCTTCTGCTTCTTCTTCTTCTCCTCCTGCTTCTCCTCCTCCTTCTTCTTCTTCTTTTTCTTTTTTTCTTCTTCTTCTTCTTCTTTTTCTTCGTCTTCTTCTCCTCCTCCTCCTTCTTCTCCTCCTCCTTCTTCTTCTTCTTCTTCTCCGACAGAAAACACAAACATGATCTATATACGTGATCTGGCAAACTTTTAGTCTTGCACAAGTCCCACATGACTTTGAGTGTAAGGTTAGAAGAGAGTTTAGGCCAAAGACTATGCATAACCCCACGTGAAAAGGTGTTGGGTAAAAATATTGGCACAGACGTAGATATTCTTCTTCATTACTGCAAATTTCGTTGTTTTTTTTTTATTTGTTTTGAGAAAAAGGAGTATTGTAAAATGATTAAAAATATTTCAAAATTAATCACGAAAACGAGTTATTATTCATTAAATAGAAGTTCTGCATCACGCAATATCCTCCTCTTCCTAATAGGATATGACGTGTGAATGTTGCATGTTGAAAATAACACGATTTGCACAACGTATTACGAACATTTACCAATATTAGGTTCTCTGTCTTTCTGTCTGTGTCTTTGTACGTATGTATGTATGCATGTATGTATGTATGAGTGCATATTAATGTTTATGTATCTCTGTATGTGTATATTAATGATTATGTATCTCTGTATGTATACATATATTTTCGATTACATTTATGTATGCATACATAAAGTATGCATTTATGCATACATATATGTAACTATGTATGCATATTTATTAATTTGCAGCCAAATAAATATGGAATCATTGGCCCCAAATTATAATAAATTATCTTTGGCGCCAAATTATAATTAATTATCATTGGCGCCAAGTTATAATCAATTACCTTTGGGGCCAAATTATAATAAATTATCTTTGGCACCAAATTATAATCAATTATCTTTGGCGCCAAATTATAATCAATTACCTTTGGCGCAAAATTATAATCAATTACCTTTGGCGCCAAATTGTAATCAATTATCTTTGGCGCCAAAGTAACATACAGCGAAGTGCAAGCTTAACATGCATTCGAAGAAGTACAATGTAGTTGTTTCTTGCAAGGAATTATGCATTAATTATTAATTTAAGGAATGTTTTGTGTGTGTGTGTGTGTGTGTGTATGTGTGTGTGTGTGTGAGAGAGAGAGAGAGAGAGAGAGGAGAGAGAGAGAGAGAGAGAGGAGAGAGAGAGAGAGAGAGAGAGAGAGAGAGAGAGAGAGAGAGAGAGAGAGAGAGAGAGAGTATAATAATAATAATAATAATACTTTATTTCCATTTCAATACAATGGGTATTCGTCAGCCAGGGTAAGCCCCAACCCCCCACTGTGGTGTCCACCCACAGCAGTTCCTGCCAGTAAACAGCTTAAACTCTCGGTCTTGGACGGGAAGAGAGAGAGAGGAGAGAGAGAGAGAGAGAGAGAGAGAGAGAGAGAGAGAGAGAGAGAGAGAGAGAGAGAGAGAATGTTCGAATTATAAAAAATACATCATCGAATGTCAACATACAATACTTTCATTCTCTTCTACACCCATTACTGATCAATACAGAATGACTTTCACATTCATTACTCATTCATTAGGTGATAGTAACATTCACTCGCTCATTCACCCACGAATGAAGTAAACATTCACTAGAGCGTTCATTCGTCCTGAATTCCTCTAGGCATTTGATACGTAAATATAGATTTCACCGTGTCAGAAATAATAACAATCTATATTTTAATTAGTGTAGTGTGTGTGTGTGTGTATGTATGTATGTATGTATGTATGTATGTATGTATGTATGTATGTGTGAGTATGTATGTATGTATTTATGTACGTATGTATGTGTATGTATGTATTTATGTACGTATGTATATACGGTGTATGTAAGTATGTAAATGTGTGCATGTATATATGTTTGTGCTTATATCTGCATGCTTTTATATACTTATACGTGTGAGTGTATGTACGCATATATATATATATATATATATATATATATATATATATATATATATATATATATATATATATGTATTTATAGGTATATGTTTGTTTATGTAGGTATTAATGCATGCGTATGTATGGGTGTGAGTCAGTACAGACAAAGAAGGAGAGTACTAAAGTACATACATCTGAAGAGTCAGTATAGAGCCGTCCCGATCAAATAGGGGTGGACACATACGCTGCCAATTCACACACAAAAAAATACGTTTTTCCCTGAAAATCTGAAATGTTTTCATGACATAAATATGTGAATTTCACAGACAAATAAAAAAAAACCAGAAATCACTATCATGAATACAGGAGACAGACAGCCAAAGAAATTAATACCTAATATATTCAATCGGTAGCGTCTCCGACTTTGAGGCGTCAGGTCG
>JAXCGZ010023007.1:30000-77975 GCA_037179515.1 Halocaridina rubra
CAGGGTAAGGATTGCATCTGCCAAAACAAGTCCTTCGCAAGAAGGCAACCGTCCTAGCCCTTGGTAGAAAAGGGAGTCCGTGACGTAAAACCAGAACATAAATGACATGATTAAAAAGTTATTGATGTAGTTCCCCGTGTGCTTTCGTTTGGTTTTCCGAAGCAGTGACAATGAGTGTTTTTTTAATAAGAATCATTTCGATTTTGTGAATTTTAATCATTACCTGAGAGTGGTTTAGAGCTCTCGGAGTGGCATCCAGCCATAATTCGCCAACTCTAACCTGTGTGTGTTCATCCCCAATCGATTGGGGATTAATAATGACACTTTAAATGATAAACATACTATCTAGTATATATCTAATCTATCTATCTATCTATCTATCTATCTATATATATATATATATATATATATATATATATATATATATATATATATATATATATATATATATATATATATTAACAATCCACATTTATATATGGCCAAAGTTGTATAATTTCAACTGTCAAAAATATTTTTTTTTTTTTTTACCGAAAACTCACAAAAATATATTGAACAACAAACCAACAATTATCAGAATATAATAAACTAATCACAAAGCTAAGAATTTTTTCGCATTTATGGAGGTATGAACAGAAATGTCATAAGCTACTCTCTCCCTCTCTATCTACGTGTGCGTGCGTGTGTGTGTACGCACAGCCAAGCCAGACTCTGGGAAAATCCTCCGTCATTCGATGAATTCTCTCCTCATGTCTTAAGTCACGTCGTATAGTACTTAGATTCAGAGATATCCCAGACTAGGCACCTGGTATCATTTTGAGGTGCTTGATCTAGGATTGAGGTCGAGGGCTGGTAAACCAAAGAGGGCTGGTTAACCAGTATTCCCCAAATTTACCTAATAAGGCTACATTAACCATTCCTTAAAAACATGAATAACAAGAAAAGTTCTATGTGTCATAATTAGTCTCAACTCGAGTGGGGTTGACTTGAGATATATTGGAGCCTGGGGGATTATAATAGATGCCCTTCTTACCGCCCCACGGTGGACTCGAAACCGTGTTAGTGTTCTTTCTAACCGTTGTGCTTATTAACAAACATTAGTATTATTTATTCTCTATTATTGTATGGATTACTTGAACACCTACAAGCTACTTTGCTATTACATCAGGTTAGGTTAGTTAAAGTTTCTTGTGATTTAAACTATTAGTTTACATGAGTAAAAAAAAAATAGGAAACTTTATCCGCTCAAGTAAAAAAAAAATTAAATGATACAAATATACCAATTGTCTGTCTGTCTTTAAATGTTTAGGAACTAAGTAAATTCATACCCAGTTTAAAATGTTTATAACTGAAATGTTGGTTTTTAAGTCATTTGAGTATTTCAGTGTTATATGTTTTCATTTCATTCATTAAAAACATTAATAATGATGATGATAATAATAATAATAATAATAATAATAATAAGTTTCCATTCACATCCACGTTAAGAATATATGCTATGAACTATAATATCAGGTTAGGTTAGGTTAGTTCACCCCTGCAAAGAAACAATTGAATGAGATAAAAATATGGTTTATTAGTTCTCTCAAACATATTTTAACTTTTTTTCACTAGTCGAGTGTTAAAACACATTTACCCGTGAAAATGAGTTCATCCTAGTCAAGAAAAAGCGTAGACAACAGAAATTATGATTTTAATTATTTTTTTAGATATATTTCCAAAGTTTTATCAATGCTTTGGATGATATGAGAAGATAAATTCACAAAGACAGATGTACAAATGTTTTAAATAAACGACACCTCACCGATCAATTCGATACTAATGAGAAACTATTAAAATTATACGCCAGCAATCCGCGTTTACAATTACACAGAACCAAAGTACAAAAAGGGAGTTTACGTTTGTTTACAAAAACTCGTTTTAAACTCACCGCTTCTAAATCCTTCTCAATGGCTGTTGCGCGTATAACCAGAGGTCCCCTGACGGCATATTCCATTTTTTTCACCAATGGATTCATATTATCAATGGTTAAAACTTTTTGATCCATTTTGGCTGAGATGGAGAGACAACGGACGTTCGCGTTCACACAGCTGGTTTTGAACTGAACGCTTGAACATGACCTGTGCAGCAGTCGACGTAATACAGCCGCAGACGACATTTTGAAAAATATTTATTTCACCTTTATCAGAGCTATTTAAACGCACTTTTTATACACCTGAGGTGCTCTGGATGATGTTGTTTATATAAATGTTCAAAACAAGCTTCTATCTGTCCAAAATTGGGCTAAACAACGTTTGTAAATGAGAGAAGATTGTGCTTCCGGGAGATTTATCACAGAATGTAGACAATTTTCTAGCGACAGTGTTGCCAATATGGCGCAAAATATTCCACTAAGGAGTCCTATTGCAATAAATGGTTATAAGGACCTATAGAACATACATACATACATACATACATACATACACTGGTCAAAATATTTCTTGTAATAGGGTAGTGGTCGAGTCAAAGCACACATTCACCTCTCCGTTCATGAGAGATAAGTTCCTCTATAACCATGTCCTCTGTCATGCCATTACATAAAATAACTGCATTAGAATGCAAATACCTGCACTTATAAAATGGATAATTAACAGTCAACATGACTGGGGTCAGGGCTAAAGATTAGCCAGAAGACAGTCATCTCTTCGTTAAACCATGCTTATTATCTGTTACAATAAGCAAATAACTACATTTAAACATTTAATATTTACAGTTAACTGCAATTAACTGAAAAAAGCGCTAAGAATTATTCTAAAAAAACAAGCTTTTTATTTAACATTATTACTCAGGCAACTCTTTTAAACCGCAAATAATTCCAGTTACCGAGAACATTAGCTGTAACGTGTGGCAACAGCTATTTTTTTTAGCTATAAAACGCTAACTAGCAATATTGTTGTTATATTTAGGTGCGTAGAATTTATTCTTTCAAAAAACTGATGTTGCCTGTTAAAAGTTGGGCGATAATATTTATTTTCCTTTTTAGAGTAACAATTTATTGAACATACACGAATAAACAACAACAACAACAACAACAACAACAATAATAATAATAATAATAATAATAATAATAATAATAATAATTATTATATATTATTATTATTATTATTATTATTATTATTATTATTATTATTATTATTATTATTATTATTATCATTATACGCACAATGATTGTTTTACTTATATATATCCAATATCATCCAAATGTAAGTGTGAACTTTATATATATATATATATATATATATATATATATATATATATATATATATATATATATATATATATATATATATATATATATATATATATATATATATATATATATAGTCACCGTGGCTCAAGCGGTAGCTTCCGCGACTCTTAGGCGTCAGGTCGTGGGTTCGCGCCCCGTCACGGTCTGAGGGTAGCAAGGGCATGCACTCAAGGTAAGGATTACATCTGCCAAAACAAGTCCTTAGCAAGAAGGCAACCGTCCTAGCCCTTGGTAGAAAAGGGAGTCCGTGACGTAAAACCGAAACACACAAACTATATATATATATATATATATATATATATATATATATATATATATATATATATATATATATATATATATATATATATATATATGATTACCTAATTGTGATTACCTAATTGTGTTTACGGGAAAGAGCCCAAAGCTCGTATCTTCCCGTCTCCTGATCGGTTCCATTTTAGACTTAGTGATACTTATACCTGTCCTTAAAACTATGGATTGAGATAGCATTAACTGCCTCCTCGCTTAGCCAATTCCAATTATCAACTACTCTTACACTGAAAAAGTATTTCCTTACATCCTGCGAAGAAGTTTTCTTACCAAGCTTCAAACTGTGACCTCTAGTTCTAGAGCCAGCCATATCAAAATATCGATCCCTATCCACTCTATCATAACCATGAAGGAATTTAAAGACTGTCACCATATCCCCCCTCACTCTTCTAGCTTCCAGTGATGGTAAGTCTAATTCCCTCAGCCTCTCATCATAACTGAGATTGCGTATTTCTGGCACCAGTTTCGTGGCATGTCTTTGAACTTTTTCAAGCTTAGCTATGTGCTTTTTCAAGTGCGGATTCCAAAAGGGGGCTGCATATTCGAGTTTTGGCCTCACATAGGTTACATAAATATTTCTGAACATTTCCTTGTCCATGTGCCTGAAGGCTACCCTTACATTTGATAAGAATGCATATGCTGCCCTTACTATGCCATTTATATGTACTTCTGGAGACAAATCTGCCAGTATGTTTACTCCTAGATCTCTCTCATTTTCTGTCTCTTGAAGTTGTACTCCAGCCACCGAGTAGTCAAGCTTGGGCCTTCTTGCACTTGTACCCATTCTCATTACCTTACATTTTGAAGTATTGAATTTCATTAGCCACTTTTCTGACCACTCATGCAGATTATTTAGATCCTCCTGAAGTTCTCTACCATTGTTCTCGTTTTTTACTTTCTTCTCAATCTTTGCATCATCTGCAAACATATTTATGAATGAATTTACAGACTCTGGTAGGTCATTTACATATACTGTACTCCTAGATAGGCTTTTCAGCCTATCAGTGGGGTCAATTGTCTTCTCCAGTCTTTTCTATCCTTGAAAATCTCTTTTTCTTAATTCTTCTATTTCTGGTAAATCTTTCTTCTCCAAGATCTGTTCCATCTTGTCTCGTCAACCTTCTTGAGGTCTCCCATTAGTTCTCCTCCCATCTGGTGTCTAATTCCATCGCCTCTTGGCAATTCTATTTACATCCATTGTCTCCATATGGCCAAACCATCTCAACAGTTCCTTTTAGATTTTGCTCCTCACAGGAGCCACTACAACTATTCTCCTTAGGGTTCTCATCTCCTAAGGCTTGGATCCTACTCTTTAGTTTCATGGTTCAGCTCTCTACTCCATACATTATCATCATATATGGCTATTTTGACATCTTTATGAACAGTCGTATCATTAATTACAAGGTAGAGAGCCCTAGCGTATTTACTGTTTTCTTATAATATTATGTATTCTAAAAATATATTCAGAGAGCAAGGGTTTACTGATCCCTTTCCTTCCAAACTTTTGAGTCGCCTCCTACATTATGAAGGGAATACATTAGTATTCTGAAGGACGTACTCACGAAGACGTGATTATAAGCATGCAATAAAAAAAACTTCTAAACAATATATAGTATACAGGTATCCGCTGTAGCACTGTGGTTTGAGCGCTTGATTCGGGAGGTGATGTCCATGTTCGATCCCTATGCAGGTGATAAGATGGATATATCCAGCTTTTATCCTCCAGTTTCAACCTGTCCGTTCCCATCCGCACTGGAAAGAGGATTATTAGCGACACTTAAAATGGCAAACAGCGCTAAGACAGAGTGTAAATGCTTAACAACTCTCTTACTCGTGCAATAGATCTAATAAAAAAAAGTAGGCCAATTGGCAAGTACACCCTTTTATTTTTTGTCATTTTACGTATCACTATTAATTCCAATTATGAGGCTGGACACATGCATCACTATTAATCCCCATTATGAAGCTTGACACATACATCACTATTAATCCCCATTATGAGGCTGGACACATGCATCACTATTAATCCCCATTATGAGGCTGGACACATGCATAACTATTAATCCCCATTATGAGGCTGGACACATATATCACTATTAATCCCCATTACGAGGCTGGACACATGCATCACGATTAATCCCCATTATGAGGCTGGACACATACATCACTATTAATCCCCATTATGAGGCTGGACACATGCATCACTATTAATCCCCATTATGAGGCTGGACACATGCATCACTATTAATCCCTATTATGAGGCTGGACACATGCGTCACTATTAATCCCTATTATGAGGCTGGACACATGCATCACTATTAATCCCTATTATGAGGCTGGACACATGCGTCACTATTAATCCCTATTATGAGGCTTGACACAGAGACATTGGAGCTGGGAAATTAAGGCTGGATGAAGGTCCTAACACTCCAAGGTGGACTCATTCGTGAGTTCATTTGTCACTGGGCTACTGCAATCCCCAATATATAAAGGATTGCTTTGTGTCACAATTTGTCTCAATTGAAATGAGAGTGGATGCAGATACATTGGAGCTGGGAGATGAAGGCTGGATGCCTATCCCAACGCCCCACGGCAAGCTCGAACACACGTTTATCATTTCCCGTGTAAACCATTAAACTAACAAACAAATTCATTAAACCACATAACGATAGGAAAATGATATCCACATCTTAATCAATTAATTTAATCTTAAGAAGTACTGTACTACTTTAATCGAGTGTATCCATAGGAACACATCATAGGTCATTGCGCTTTTGCAGCTACTTAATAGAATGATTATGAAAAATGTGAAAGACTTGTGAACTTCATATATTAGTCACTGAATCTGCAGTTAATAAGTATGAATGAGACTAAATTATTGTGAATTATTCCATATAATGTTTGTTTTTCATTAGATGATATAACGTTATTACACTAAATTCCAATGGAAGCAAAGGAGACATATTTAAGAAGCAAACTGCATATATATATATATATATATATATATATATATATATATATATATATATATATATATATATATATATATATATATATATATATATATATATATATATATATATATATATATATATATATATATATATATATATATATATATATATATATATATATATATATATATATATATATATATATATATATATATATATATATATATATATATATATATATATATATATATATATATATATATATATATATATATATATATATTAGAGTTTTCGAGATACATACAAAGCACATTTTTATATTTTTTTTCAGTTCTCATAAAATTACTTATAAACTTTTCTGGTAACAATAATATAAAAATTTGCATAATCCATACTATCAACATTTATTTTGAAATCAGATGAACCGATATAAAGGAATGAAAATATTTCAGTTTTAGAGACTGAACGAACAATTCAATAAAGCTAAGTATAATACAAAGACGAACTAAGAGACTAAAAGTCTTCAGTTGTAGATAACGAACGAACTTAAAAAAAAAAAAAAAAACTTAAATGAGACGTAAAGAATTATTACATACAACTCATAACACGGTACATTCAAATTGCAAAAAAAATATATCTAGAAATAGAGATATTTTAGGATGTGCTGAAAACAAAATCAAATGAGAACACTTACTGTAGGTAAAGAAAATGACAATTAAAGGTAATTACAGTAATTGGCAAAGACATAGAATCACAGTCAAATAGTAAAATATGTAAAGGAAGATGACCGTAACATTAATTAACAGTAAACACGTCAGTATTATTGAGCATAATTAATATCCTTCCTTCTTGAATTGTTAAAAGATTTTTAAAAAATCATTCCAACAAATGAAAATATATTTTGGTAATCCAAAATATATATCAGGAAAATTATGCCATAAATACTAACAGAAAGGAGAAGTTTAAAACTCATAAATGCTTTGGGAAGATATACTAGTCAACATAACCTGAGGCAGAACATATTGGAAAATCAACATACTGCACTGTATTATTCAACATTAAAATCCCATTAAATAAAAGGCAATATATATTAGAGAATGATATTAATTTGATAAATTCACATTCTGATAACCTAGAATACTAACAAGAGGGAAAAGTATGAGGCTTGTAGATACTTTGGAAAGACTTACCAGTCAATATAACCTGAGGCATAAACATTTGGAAAATCAATATGTTATTAAACATTAATATCCCATTAAAAGGCCAAATTTCGAACTGAACGTAAACAACTTTGAATTCTTAGGAAATCATTAGAAGAGGAGGAAGAGTTACTGAAACTGCTGTAAAATGGTAAGATCATATCATTATATATGATGAGAAGAAAATGGCTACTTACTGAAATTGGCTGTTATGGGCAATAATGAAGGGTAAAATTATAAAACTACATCTGTCATGAGGAAAATAGAGTTACCAGAATTGGCTATTTGAGAATATATAATTTGACACGAGGAAAATGGCTAACGAGTTACTTAAATTGGCTGTTAGGAGCAATTATGAAAGGTATAATCATAAAATTATATCTGACCTGAGGAATATGGGTAAGTATCCAGCAGTGAATGAAAGCATTGCCAATGGTGTAGAAAATCTGATATGGAATGAGTTAAACATATTGTTGCTTGATGTTTAATGTATCACAATTAATCCCCAATCGAATGGGGTGGGCAGAGATAGGCCAAAGCTGGGGAATCAAGGCAAAAAATAAGGTTTATAAAAAAATATCTCTCAGAAGCTTTAATTCAAGTAAAATACTCAGGTGTCATTGTAAATATAAAACTTAACACCCTGAGATGGTTTGGAAAACTGGATAAATGTAGGATATTGGAATCATACTAGAGGTGTACTGAGAGGTAGGATATGTAAAACGGACTGGAGTATACAAGGAGAACACATAAATGGATATAGACATCTTAGGAGATATTTGAAGTGGTAACCCCCAAACTGAAGTTTCCATAATAATATGAACTGGAATATGCAAGAATATTTGAATGTAGACATCTAAGGATCTATGTGAAGTGCATACCCCAAAAGTGAACTTTCCAAGAAAACGTATATATGGCTACATGAAGCGGACAAACCACTTCCAAAGATCACCCATATATAAAGTTTCCAGAATAAAATGGACTGAAGTATACAAAGTGCATTCATATTTGGATATTGAATCTAGGAACCACTTGCCATGAAGATTTTTCAAAATCATCAAGGTTTTAGGGCTACGAATACTCCACATCAACTCCAAGCAAAAATAGTTGACTGTAAAATCTCCTTTTTCACATCAAGTGAAGCGTACAAATCATATAACAATGCTCCTAAGGCTGGGCACTGCATTCAAGACATCTCCACAAACTAATATGGATGCAGTCCCATGTTTGCTAAAGCTATGCAATGGCCCATCAAAGAAAACAGTTGAAATATATGAAGAACTTATCAATTTCGTGACCTCAACACCTTTAAGGTGGCTAGCTGAGGCTACGAAATTAATAAGTACCTCATATATATATATATATATATATATATATATATATATATATATATATATATATATATATATATATATATATATATATATATATATATATATATATATATATATATATATATATATAGCTACTCTACAGAGCAGGGTGATACCATAAAGTGTAAAAAAAACAAAAAATATGAGCGATTGGAGATTTGCACCAGAAGTATAAAAAACTATAAAGAACAACACTAAAGCAACAGTGTATATCTCCATATAGAAGATACTCCCCTCAGTAGAAATTAAGAGCGAGTGTTTCATCATCCATTCCAACGTGTAGTTGACAGATAACTGCATCAATATTATTTTAAATATTCAAGGGAAAAAATCTTAATAGATATGATACAGAACCTGCACAATACAAATAAACAAAAAATCTTATTTTTTCTTTAAGAAGAATATGATATATATTAGCAGAGACTGAAAGGAAAATTTTAAAATTCTTAAGCACTGCAACACAGACTTTTCAACATCTGTCACACCTCAGTACCTCTTCCTGCTAAAAGTATAATATAAATTAGAAGAAAAACTAGAACTCCGATGTGCGAAAACTTAGGCATGGATACAACAACTTCCTCAAATATTTAACCCGTGCAACGCAGATTATACGCTTACGCATATCAGGCTTAATATTTGTATGCAAAACTGAAGATTATAAGAGCATTTTAAGTATTTTATTCAGTGTATTTTTTGTCAAAATTAAAGCATTAATGGAACGTATCTGTATATACATGAGAGAAAAAATAGTAAGATATTCTGAATTTTGTTCAATTTAAAAGTACAGCACTGTACGTCAAATTTGTAGAAACATACACAGAAGATTTAACATAAAAATGTTATTTAATCGCAAATATAACTAGCATGCAAAATTATTAGCAAATGCTTTCAGGCTGAATACAAATGCAAAAATAAATTACATAAGGTACCCAGAACTAACAGCAAATTGCAAATAAAAAGCTGGAAGGGTAAAAAACGAATACAAAGGAAAGACACCAATTCTAAGAAGGAAAAAGTTTCATATTACATTACTATCGTCCAAAGCATTTTATGGGGCAAGAATGCACCCACATATATCTTTTCTTTTTTACACAAAATGACAAAATGGGTATAAAAAGGTGGACGAATAAAAAACATATACAAAAGGAAATAAGACGACTCAATGAAGGAAAGATTCAAACTAGTTAAGTAGTCCACAGCATTTGATGGAGCATGAGTTGCCCTTATATATTTTTCGATTTTACAAAAACTACTAAATATGAGAAAAAGCAGAGGGGTTCACAACAGAAGATCCTTGCCCACATATGCTGTGCGTGACCAAAGCAGTGTGGTGGGGGGAAACTGTGGCAGCCCTTTATCTCTAATGAGCCATGAGTTATTGATGCGAACTGGCTTGTAGTGGAATTGTGTGCTTCGACTCGGCCACCTCACAAGGAGGTTTGCAGCCATTGCATATGTACAAAAAAAATAAGCAAAACACTGAAAACTCAGATGCAAAGGTAATGTCTTTTATTACATTAAACAAAAATACAGTATATTAAATGGTATTTTTTATTCCTAATATGAAATGAACGTAAAATGATAATATAATGTAATATGAAAATATTAATTCAGATCACAACTCTCTTTCTCTTTTTAAAAAAAAAAAGAGGTAATAATATGGTAGACTGCATCTGGTAATTTACATTAAAATTTACATTCCCGTTAAAATGCCAGTAAAAGAGGTAGGACTTGAATTGTTTACGGCTCTGTTATTTCCTGTAAAATTATTAGCTGCAGCATCACTTGGATGGTCCGACGCCTGACCCAATGCTCCGTTCGTATGGTGAGAAACGTGTTCGTGAATTTCGACTGGTGTGGTGGAATAGCGCTCGTGAGTTCCGATTGTCTGTATAGGTATAAGATCTAAAATCCCATTTGTTTTAGTTAATAGATCTAAGGTACTTGACCCCAGAGCACTGTTACTGTTGCCAGACTGGCTGACACCGTCTCCGTTTGCTGACTGAAGCATGGCTTGACCAGACTCCCTCTCTTCGCACAAGAACACGCTCTCTTTTTTCACCTTTGTGTTATATACGTCAATCCTGAGAAGAAAGATAGTCTGTTATTGGATTTTGTAAAGATAAGTAACCCCTAGAACCCTAAGTTATTTAAATATTGGAAATATCCCATTAATTGTTTGGACAGGTTAGCTTATGTGACTTGCCTTAACAATATAAATAACCAAGAGCACCTTGAGGTTACTCTTCTTTACAAGATCCCTGTTATATAAATACTCCATTAAAGTAACTTAGATGATTTTCTATTAATATGCAATACTGTATCTCTTTTATTAAAATATAAATGTTTACGAAGTGTCCTCTTATAAGTTCTTCACTATATACTAAAGTGTTGGGTGCGTGGGTGATCCTGGGGTAGGAAGCAAGAGTACCTCCTCCATGTTCCCCTGAGTGTCATAAAAGTCAACTACATGAAGTGGAGGGAGGGCACTGAAAATCCTCTCCTTTGTATTTTTCTCTCAAAATGAGTCAAGCATTTTGCTGAGGCTCAGCCACCCTCATAGGCCAGATTATAGTCACTGTATACAAGGGTCCTCGATTTACGTCAGTTCCGTTCTTGAAATGTGATGTAACCCGAATTTCAGTGTAAGTTGGAACACAGCTAAATAAGCATTTATGCTAATGCAGTAATAAAGTTTATCCCTTTTCCATGCATTTCATTACCTCTAATATTACTTCCATGGTGATGGCATTCCTTTTCTTCAAAGCATTGCAATCAGAAGAATATGCTTTACACTTGGGAGACATTATACAGGCCAAAAATTATTAAAAAAGCAAAATAATTTAATATAGATGCATCATAACTCCAGAATATCATAAACCGAGGGCCCCCAGTGTATAGATAGATTATTCCCTGTGGTATGTAGGCTATATACGTATATCATCCCTTGTGGTGAGGGAAAAAGAATAAAGCTCTTGAGTGCAGGACAATGAAGAAAAATTAAAACTAGCTTCAAACTGTAAACATTAGCTCATATTCACATTTAAGTATAGTGAATATAATGAACAAGGGAAAAGCGAGGCTGTTTGGCCAGGCAGTCTAGAGAATGATAACAAAAACAATAAGAGCAAGCTATTGCCACTATTAAATTTCAGATCCAGACCTCATGATACCCCTATTTACCCTGGACCCATGATGAGAGATTCATTTCACTCACTAATATCTTGTTATTTGCTATTTCATGTGTTACTATTCATCCCCAATTGAATGGGGATGGACACAGACAAGTTGGCACTGGCGAATTAAGGCTGGATGTTCTTCCTAATGACCAGTTGTAGGCTCAAACACGGATTTGTCACTTCCTGAGTTGAGTGCACTAACCACTGAGCTACTACAGTATCTTAACTCAATGACATTTATTATGGTTAAAATAAGAAAAATATAAAACTAACTTGTCATATATAATGCCATGAAGTCCTAATTTTTTTAGAAATTTAATGGTTTCCTGATCATTGTTATGGTCACCCCAACAAAAGACGATGAGATTGTAATCCAGTGCCATCTGCATCTGAGATGCATCACGCATGATATCTTCCGTGTGGACGTTTATACCCTGAAAAAAAATTGAGATAATTCAGTGTTTTCAATATCCAAAATGCTTAAAAAAAAATACTTTCGTCTCTTAAGTATAATCTATCTCTAACAATTCCTTAAGCTGCTATTTTTTCTTAAATGTTCTATTACAGCCCATACCCAATGAAGGCAATTTTCATCACCCATCCAAGGGGGGGAAAAAGGGGGCGCATAATTCACCCTTATAAGGGTAATGACTGAGTCAAAGAAAAAACTTGACTCGTATGTGGGAGGAATATACAAAGGAGGGGAACATGGCAGAGGCATTCTTCCCGCCTCAAGGGGAATCAAATATTGAGGATATTAACAATATGATAAAAAACTATTATTTTGCTTATTGGACAAATCAGTGAAAAAAAATCAACGAAAAACTCAAAGATATTGTACCTATTTACAATTATCATTTACTCACTGGCAGTAAATATTACTGCAAAGGTAATTTTACTCTAATTGATGGTGGAATACTCTACACATGGATGCCAGACCTTAAATACACTGCAAAGTGACAAAGTAACATACATACATATATACATTTACAGCATATATGGCTGCAATCCCCTTGTAGAGGCAAGGCAAAGTCGAAGCACACACATTCACTAGACTCTAATATACCTAAATCATTCCTATTAGCTCCTTGGGGACAAACGGCTGCCATAATTCCCAACCCTACCTCCCTGCCTGGGTCATCCACGGGGTAAGTGATCAGGGATCTTCTGCTCACTTAGCTTCTAACTGATGAAAAAAATAGCAATTACCAGAATATCAGCATTTGTGGCATAGAGAATGGCATGCCTAATGGTAGATGTGCGTTGATCTTCATAGGGAGGCCACTCTTCAGAAATGCCTTGGGTAAGGAACATCACTGGGTAACGATTCTGCTTTAGGCGTAACATGGTACAGATATCTGGGTGGAAGCACGAAAAGACAATTTTGCGTTTGCCTCCATACTCCAAAATGACCTGGAATAGGAACGCTTTAATTATATTAAAGAGACCATTCAAATATAAGGAACATTTGTGTCATGTTCATAACCTGCAAAAATCTATCTTTATACAAAAGCTACAACTCCTCTTATATGGGGAGTGGTTGCATCAAGGCAAAAAAATTGCCTATGTGGAAGGAAAATACAATGGTAGGAATTTCCAGTCCCCTTGGTCAAGCCCATTTAATCGACTTTTACGACACAGGGAAACACAAAGGAATTATTCTGGCCCCCTTTTGGGAGACAAACATCTAACGCTGCATCAATAATTCCACAATTCTGAAATATTTCAATATATTGTATACACTGTAAGGTATTATAAATACTGTAGTTTCAATTATGCTAAATATACTATGGTGCTTGGAGACAGTCCGTATAACGACAAACCAAATTATAAAATGTGACACATTATTCCGTGTATCTCTTTTTTCTACAGCTCTGATGCCATATTGCTCTTTGCATTATCTCTTTTGAGAAGTGAAAGTCTTGGCATAGCTAAACCACTTTCCTTTACATTCTCTAATATGATAAGCACTATTGAAGAAAAACGAAACCGGCCATGATACACAAGTTACAAGCATAGTGCTCTTTCCTTTGAGCACAACTAGGTAAATACTAGTATGGCATTCTTCCTATTATACTCTTGTACATCGTATGTGGCCATTTACCTATTCTTACTTCAATCTTAATGCATATATGTATCATTTAGCAACTTCATAATACAGTAGTGTATTCATTCCATATGTCCAAACCACACGGATAGCTACCCTAAGGTAACTTATCTCAAAGGAAAAGATATGTTCCATTGTGCCTCAAACATGAACATAAACGATGGCCTCAATCCCCCTTGTAGAGGGAGAGGCCGAGTCAAGGCACACACATTCACCATACGCTAATATACCTTGATCACTTCACTTAGCCTCTTGGGAATAAAGGGCTGCCACAATTTTCCCCTCCACCACTCTACTGTGGAGACCCAATACTATAATATCTAAATGTCAATCATCATGTATTTACTTAGTAACTTGAAACTTGAAACTTCACTTCTCTTTGCACTGTTAATGCTATACTGATTAAATTAAAAATTATAATGTAAAAATTCATAGACAGGATGGTTTGATAACATGATGAGAAAGGCGAGACTGAGATAGTTTGGGAATGTTATGAGGAGCGATGAGTGGTATGTTGGAAGAGGGATGCGGGGTATGGAGCTGCAAGGAAGGAGGGGGAGAGGTAGGTCAAAGAGGAAGTATATGTATGTAGTGAGGGAGGACATGGGTGTATGTGCATGTGTGTGGTATGATGGAGGAGGATGCAGGGGATTTGGCAATATGGAGACGATTAATCTGCAGGGGCAACCCTTGATGGAAGAAGTCGAAAGATTTGATGTAAAAAATACATAGAGACAACATACTGAAAAACATTAATATGGGATTAAAAATGTTCAGAGGCACCTTTATAATGAGGTCCAAGAATCGGTTCAGTTCAAGGGGGTGGTACAACTCGTAGGTTCCGTCACGCAACTGCATGGTCCATTTGACCTCGACGTTAAATCCACAAGTATAGGGAACAGTTTCTAACGCCTTCTGCAGCGTAGGGAATGGCTGGTGGTCCTCAAAGTCCTCATCACGAAAACGACTCAGTCCTCTTTCTGTTTTATGGTACACCTAATGAAGACGAAAGCGGATCGTTAAAGAGTAAATTTGTTGTTGTTTTCATACCTGCATCCTACCTGTTGTGCTTTGTAGAACAGAGACTTCCTGACCCTCTCTTTCACTCCTCCAGATCTCTCTTTACCTATACTGTACTAAAAGTATTACTTTAGAAAACCTGATATAATTAAGATGTTGTAATCATGAAATCATCTGGGATTTAAGAATTTTTATGACAAAAACAAAGATGTATGATGATGAAAACACAAAAATTACAAAACAAAATCAAACTTTAATCAAAAGCCCTTATGAGAATAAATTAATTTAGTTTTAACACAAAATTACAGAACTACACATAAGAATACTACACTGCGTTAAATTATTTCCCATTCATGTCATACCAGTCCACTCACACAACTCACTCAGATTCTGGGAGTCTGCTCACATTCACTGAGATCCTGGGAGTTTACTAACACTCACTGAGATTCTGGGAGTCCACTCACACACTCAATTAGATTCTGGGAGTCCACTCACACACTCAATTAGATTCTGGGAGTCTGCACACATTCACTGAGATTTTGGGAGTCCACTAACACACTGACTGAAAATCTAGTAATGAAAAAACTGCAGTCTGTTTTCTTCATACAAAAAAGAAATTATTCATGCACACTCAAAGCTGTATGTATTGCGACATTCATTTATGTCATCATCATATCTTTTGGCTGTTCCTGTCAAGGGGTCGCCAAAGTGGATTAGTAGTCTCCATTATCTCCCTATCGCCTGTGTCCCCCCCCTGTCACATAACATACTTCATGTCCTCCCTCATCCTATCCATAAAATTTCCTCTTTGGCATACCTCTCTCGCTCCTGCCTGTCACCTCTATCCTCAGTATCCCTCTCTCAACATACCACTCATCCCTCCTCAGCACATACCTAAATCATCTGAATCACCTCTCTCACCATGTCCCTAAACCGTACTATCTGCAATGTCCCTCTAATATACTCATGCAACGCACATCTGTGTATAATTCACATATTTTAATAATGTTTACAAGTATTTTCTTCTTCCATAGATGGTACCAAAGGAGAATAGTGAACAGGTGAATTTAAAGTACAGGTGGAAGGGGATCATAACACACTGGTGGTTACGGCACTCGACTCGGAAAGTGACAAACCCGTGTGCGAGCCCACCATGGGATGTTAGGAAGGGCATCCAGCCTTCAATTCCCCAGCTGCAACCTGTCTGAGTCCACTCCCATTTGAATGGGGATTAATAATGAACGTCCTTATTAACGACACGGTTTACAAGTCATTAAAAACATTAAAAATGATACTTGCAATTTCTTATTCATTACAACGATTCAGTTTTTTGCTGAAGCCAGCAGTGGCCAAAACTGTTACAAAAGAATAAAGGTAGGATGGATTATAAGCACTCACCCCATATCCATTTTTGCTATTTCCCTTCAAAAATACAGGAGATGACAATGTGGCATTTTCCACTGGTTTTAGTAAATAGATTTAATGCTTCCATCCTCCTATTAAATATACAAATACAGTAAATACTATCATAAAGGTAACCATGAACTCTACCATTCATACATAAGCCAGGCACAAGTACGGTAAATACTATCATAAAGGTGACCATCAACTCTACCATTTATACATAAGCCAGGCACAAGTAAACACACTCACCAGCACTAATTACACACGTCACAGAAATAAACACCTCAGCACGACTCAGTTTATATATTCATCCACAAACATAAAACACTTAGAATTAAGTCAAGATTCAAACACATTATCCAATAACAGATATGAACACAGACAATGACAAATAACCCCTTGAAAATGGAATTATATAAATGAAATGATGTAATAAGGTAGGATGAGATTCCAAGCAAGATGCTTATAAACAGTGAAATTAATAAATAAATCTTGTGTGTGTGTGTGTGTGAGAGAGTGAGAGAAAGAGAGAGAGAGAGAGAAAAAAAAAATAAAATATGAAAGGAGAGAGTCCTCAGCAATATACGAATTAACAAAGGAATAGACATGCTAAGAGACAGAGAGAACATATAAAATTTACTAATTTGTTCACCATACAGAGTAGCTGAATTACATATTCCAAATATATATAATCAGACTTGAAATTCCATGTGGATTAAAATGTTAAATAATTTCTATGACCATGAATTTTCAATTTATTCTAACCCTAGTAAAATATTGCCAGGTGATTCTGCTTCTGCCATATAAAATAGTGACAAGAGCATTTTCCTAAAGGTTTCAATGGTTGTTGCTATTGTTCCCAAAGCTGCCTGGCCAAACAGCCCCCAGTCCCTAAGGAAGGCCATTGCCAATCGGGATTTCCCACTGAACTCTCAGGAAGTGTATGTCATGTTGTTGGTGTATGTGGTTGCATGCAGTGCAGTCTTCCATACTGAGTTTGACAAAGCGAGGTAATGCGTTACGTCCCGAACAGGTATCAAGGAGAGAATTATCCAGCCTCTTCTGATAACTCAGAGGGGTTGGGTGGTGCCCACATGATAGCCTGGCCAAGTGGACTCTGTCTTCAATGAGAAGGGAGGTTTTATAAGGATGGTATTTGGAAGGGTGTGAATGCAGCTTTGTCTTGTCACTGAATGACCAGAAGGAATGGTTTTCATGACATAGAAACCAATTTTTACCCTATCTCAAATATACTTGTTTCCCTAGTAAATTTATACAACCAGAACCTTTTTTTAAACTGAATCAAGACATTCACAGAGAATGAAACAATACAGAAAATTAAAAACAAGTTATATTGTGCATGCAACCTTGGTTAGTAATTAAAATATAAGATAGTGAAAAGAAAACCCCCACATTTCAAGAGAATGGACTCTATATGTTATTCATTAGTTTCATATTATAGAAGTTGTTAGTTAAAATTGAGAGATGTATAATAAAATTTTTAGCAAATTTAATAATGGACGAATAAAGTTATATTGTCTCTAGGCAAGTACTCATTAAGTACAGATTTCAACAGCTTGAAGTATGCAAGTCAAACCTTTTGGCTTCTCCATCAGGGGTCGCCACAGCAGTCCAATCATCTCCACATTAACCTATCCACTGCTTGAAGTAGATATGACACTGTATTGTTAAGCATACTAATATGCTAGCCACGCTGGAGTAGGAGGAGGACACAGTAGATAGGACAATATGGAGATGTCTGATCCGTTGTGATGACACCTGACGGGGGAAGCCAAAAGATTTGACAATGCTGAAAATGTAATCCAAACCGTAAGGGTCAAAGCAATGAAGAATACAGTTACATGAGACATAGGTCAATACATACAGAGCATTTTGAAGGGTTTTCCTGTTGATTAAGTTCTTAAGAGTGTGTACAAAGGCCACAGTTATGCAACACACTTTGTTCAGACAGGAAAGTACTGGGTTTAATAGGAAGTACATGAATCTAGATATGAGCGTGCTTTGACATGGCCACCCCTTTACAAGGGGGATTGTGGCCATTGTGTGTGTGTGTATATATATATATATATATATATATATATATATATATATATATATATATATATATATATATATATATATATATATATATATATATATATATATATATATATATATATATATATATATATATATATATATATATATATATATATATATATATATATATATATATATATATATATATATATATATATATATATATATATATATATATATATATATATATATATATATATATATATATATATATATATATATATATATATATATATATATATATATATATATATATATATATATATATATATATATATATATATATATATATATATATATATTATAAAGCAAGAACACATTTCATATTCAGCTGAGAAAATCATAAAAAAAGTTTCATATACATGTATTATCTAAAAATGGAGAAAAAGGTATATAAGTATGATATAAAATGAAAATAAAAAGATATACAGTATCACAGGGAAAAATTACGATTTTGAAAGAAGAAAATTTAAGAAATCTTATACTCTACCCAAACATAAACAAGGGAAAGAAATACAACAGTAACAGGGATAAAAGAGGCAATATAAACGTGAAAAGGTAGGATAAACTAGAAGAGAAACAGACAGACAAGAGAGCAACAGAATAGTGAAAGAAAGAAATTCCTTTCCAAATGAGGTTGTTAATGTTTTGTGCAAAAAGGGAGGATAAACTATGAGCAGCGGAGAGAAAGAGATTTTTCTTTTCAATTGAGATTATTAATATTTAGTGTGAAAAGGAAAGATTAACTATGTGCAGAAGAGACAGACTGACAGAGTGATTTTTCTTGTAAAAGAAGGACATAAAATGTAAGAGTGACAGACTAGAAAGACAGATTTTCCTTTCCAACTGATGTTAATATTTTGTCTTAAAAGGAAGGATAAACTATGAGTAGGTGCAGACAGACACTTTTCTTTCAACTTGAAGTTGTTAATTTTGTTTGAAAAGGAAGGATAAACTAAGAGAGAGACAGACAGACAGAGAAATATTCTTTCCAAACGGGGGTTATTATTTTTTCTATTGTATCATGTGACGGACATACCATGTCTTCATAATCACAGTAACTAAGGATGTCGCAGGGGACGCCTTCTTTCAGATGACTCAGATCCTGTGGAGGGATTAAAAGAAACACAAAAGCTCAGCTAATGAGGACCTCCATGCAGGGTCATTAGCACCTGAAGGAGGATCAGTACACATCTAACCACATTTAACATTGTAAGCTCATTTATTTAACATAGTAAGCTTAATGGCAAATAAGAAAAAAATCGTGGCGGGGGCTCTTGACACCCAATGGAGGAACTTTATACAATTATCCACGCATAAAGTAATTGAGAAATGAGGATAGGAAAACATCATCGATTTGTTTCATCAAAGCACTGTCCTTTGTCTGCCAGCAAAGACTTCATGGCAGGGTCTCTTAACACCCAACGCAGGAATGTCACACAATCACCCCACATAGCACCAACAGGAATGGGAATAAAAAAAATCATCAATTGGTTTCACCATATCACTGTCCCTTATTTGTGTACAAAGCCTTGTAACAGGGTCTCTTAACAGTCATTGGAGGATTGTTACACAATCACCCAAACTTAAAATCAAAGATAAACGAGAAATAGGAAAAAAAACATCTCTCGGTTTTGTCAAGTTACTGTCTTTGACTTCTAAGTTAAGTCACTGTAAAGAAGTCTCTTTTCTGCTGCTAAGAAGAGTTAGTTCTTAGTAACAAAAGCCTTTATCTGCCACCCAATGGAGGAACTTTATACAATCATCCACGCATAAAGTAATTGAGAAATGAGGATAGGAAAACATCATCGATTTGTTTCATCAAAGCACTGTCCTTTGTCTGCCAGCAAAGACTTCATGGCAGGGTCTCTTAACACCCAACGCAGGAATGTCACACAATCACCCCACATAGCACCAACAGGAATGGGAATAAAAAAAATCATCAATTGGTTTCACCATATCACTGTCCCTTATTTGTGAACAAAGCCTTGTAACAGGGTCTCTTAACAGTCATTGGAGGATTGTTACACAATCACCCAAACTTAAAATCAAAGATAAACGAGAAATAGGAAAAAAAACATCTCTCGGTTTTGTCAAGTTACTGTCTTTGACTTCTAAGTTAAGTCACTGTAAAGAAGTCTCTTTTCTGCTGCTAAGAAGAGTTAGTTCTTAGTAACAAAAGCCTTTATCTGCCACCGACACGAGTAAAGTCATTGCAAACGATATAAGAATTAATGATTGTTTCTCTCTTGATGGTAATTTTGTATATGACTTGGTAAAATTAATTCTGTAAAACTGTTTGTGATCCAAAATCCACGCTCTCCTATCTGCAAAATTTCTCTCGAGAGTATTGAACATACAACAGAAAACTGCCATAAACACAAAAGTCTTTACTATACTGTAAGCATAAATATAGACAGTTTTTTCATATATATATTATTATTACATACAGCACTGTTATCAAATATATAATACTATAGTGGGTATATAATTTTTTCCCATGAGAATCGGCTGAAATAAATAATAAGCACTGAAAGATATTCCAGGCATCAAGATAGGAAAACAAATAGGAATATTAACACCTATATAACAGGGAATAAACAAATAGGGCAATAATAAGTTGGTAGATGAAGTCATTTGTGTCAGAGTCTTATTAACGATCACTAACTAGGTTTTACATATGCATCATTTTATATCACAATTAGTCCCCATTCAAATGGGGGTGGACACAGACATCATAGAAACTGGGGATTAAGATAAAATACCCTTCCTAACGCCCCGCCATATGATCAAACTCACATTAGTCGCTTCCCAACTCGAGCCGCGGTAGCACAGTGATTAGAACACTCGAATCGGCAATTCATAAATCCGTGTTTGATTCCACCACAGGGCATTCAGAAGAGTATGGAGTCTTAGTTCTTCAGCTAAAAAAGAAGGTCTGTGTCCCTTCCTATATGAATGGGGAATAGCAGTGACACATAAAATGACAAACAAATCCAAGTTTTTGATAGGAGGGGCCCTAAACATCAGCAGAAAAGGCAACCGTCAGTGTGTAATCATCTGTAACAGCAGCAGATAGTGGAATATAGACATCCTAAATTTGTTGCTGTGTAGTCATCAACAGCAGTTACAGAAATATAAACCGACCTTCAATTTGTTGTTGTGGAATTATTGGCAACTTTAATGGAATATATACTTACATAAACAATGTCTTATATTGGAAGAATATATAAGTTTATTTTTTCTTATTCCAAAAAGAAGGGATGAAAATTAGCAAAGTAGGCTCACTCTATTCCCAAGCTTGTTCAAGTGCTAAGCTTAAGCTTATAAAGACCAATATGATAACAAGACAGCTTTCAAGGCTTCAGTCAATTAAAAGCTTAACAGAGATTTAAAGATCTTAGTCTAAAAGAGCTCCTTCAAGAATAAAATATTTTAAAGGACTTTAATCTTCTAAACTAAAGGAGAAATTTTAGCAGAGCTGTAAAGTCCATAAATATATTAATATGCACAACATCAAATTAAACAAAAGATACCACATGTTATACTTTTTCTACATATATTATTAACACAATATCTGACTTATTTAACAGATTTCAAAAAGTCTGTAAACAGACACAATTAAACCTAGCTATTTTTATTTAAACATATACAGTTGTGTCTTGTCTTACATGGTTTATATAGTGCAGTTTTGAACATAGACGATCAGGATTTATGAAAAATAAATCCAAAATTTTCTTTCTAAAATAGACTTAATAACAACTACTGTAAAGTTTAAGTACAGTACTGAAATTAAGGTATTATTTAAAGTATACAGGAGCTTGGGATAGATCATATGCAAAGTACATATGCATTTACAGAAGGGTTATGAATATAGGCGATTTTTTATTTACACAGGGAGTGGTAGAACCAAATGAGATCAGAAGATGAAAGACATCTGGTGGTCCCTCATCTTATGGTATTAATTGGTTCCCAAACCCCCTGCCTTATTCTGAAATCGTGCATGATGAAAACCTTATAGAATAGTGCCTATGTACTTGGCATATGACCTATTAACAGCCTCCTGAATACTATTAAATATACGCTAAGATTTCTGTTTTAAATGCATATATTATGTCACAATTAGTCCCCATATGAATGGGGATGGTCACAGGACACATTGTTTTTTGGGGAATTAAGGCCTGATACCCTTCCTAACACCCTGCAGTGGAATAAAACTGTTATAAGTCACCTTTTCAGTTCGCACCCTCTATCACTGAGCTACCGCAGACCCCATGCATAGATTATTGCACTGTACTGTACTTGTATATAATACAATTTAAAGCCTATGTAAAAATTACATGGTAGCAGCTATTTGTTTTTAGGGAAATATATTATGCTTTCTTTTCTTTTTTTAATACTTTTGATTGTGAATGTTCTAAGCTGTACCATGTAAAAACCGTGTAAGATGGGGCCAACTGTACTGCCTAATAATGAACATCTGTTTCTAAAGGCTTGTGGTGAAAAGTCAGCTTGTATATAGTATAGATGAATCCTTCATTTTATGAATGAAGTTTAATGTATAAAACAACTTTTAAAAAAAATCACTCAGTATCCAAAATATAATAATAAAATATCGAAATACTTTAGACCAACTATATATATATATCTTGGGATATTATCCGTAAAAATATATTAAGTTACTTGAAATGACTTACATGAATAAAACCTTGTTTATGAGCAAATACAATAAACAGTATATACTGTATATATATCTTGAGGTATTATCTGTAAAATTAATTTCAAGTTACTTGAAATGAATTACCTAAAGGAAACCTTGTTTACGAGCGTATACACAATACAATAATTTTAAACATGAATTATCTGCTACTCTTGTTCATCAACGACCTCCACTTCAGTTCATCAAACAGCTGCTATGTATCATATTGGTAGGCATAAACCCTGAGGAGCGACTGTTATAAGGCTTAGGTCAGTGAGTGATAACCATTAAACTGAAGCATAACAATTTAAAACTAGATGAGTGACTATTATAAGGGCTAGATTAGTGTGATAATTAAAATCATACAAATTCTAATTAAAAACTACATAAGCAACTATCATAAGGACTTGATACGTGAGTGAAGACAATTAAAATTAGACACATTCTAATCTAAAATTAGATGAGAGCGACTGTTATAAGGGCTAGATAACAGAGAGATAACAATGAAAATTGAGAGAATTCAAAATTAATACCAGAGTAGCAACTGTAAAAGGGCTGGGTCCTTGAATGGTGACAGTAAAAAATTAAATAACATCTAAATTTAAAACTATTTTGTGTAATTGTTTTTTCATAAAACAAATTTTAATAATTTAACTGTGCAGCGAAATAAAGTGTAACAAGCAGGATGTAAAGGACAATTTAAAGCAAACCTTTAACTACAAAAACCAAGAGAGGAAATAAAATGGTACAGCAATGCTGATATTAAGATGAATTAAAGAAAAAAAATGAGAAGGTAAAGTGGACTGACATCATTGCTTGCTTCACACCAGAGCTGTGACACATAGGAAAAGTTAAAAAAGAATAACAAGAACACTGCACCTGTAAATGAAATTAATTTAGGCTACAATAGTAAATAAATTCCATTTCAGAAAATTATATGAACAAGCTATACTTTCAAATAAAAAACAAAGGGAAAAAACAAAAACAGGAACTTTTTTACAAAACAGTGACACCAACAACAACATCATTAAGTAAAATGAGACAATCAAGAAGCAATTTTTATGGTTTTAAACTTTCATCATGAAAAATCAGAGGACGTAAGCAAACGATTTGAATACACATTCAGAAGCAATTTAAGTACTAAGCCACAAAATGTAAAAGAGAAAACTTACTTTCAGTGCTTGAAGTTGCGACAGCGTCAAGTCCTTGATGGGTATTTCCAGCAAGTCCGTCTGGTCTTGCTCCTTCTTTCGCTTGAGAGCGATGCAAGCGTGAAAGTCGTGATAGATGACGGGTATGAGATCCTTGCTCAGCTGGACGTCAAACTCGACCATATCGGCACCAATCTCCGCCGCATATTTCAAGGAGGCTACAGTGTTCTCCCGAATGTTTGCACAACTGTTAAAAAGATATTACAGAATATGAAGTGTGTTTTCCCAAATGTTTGCACAACTGTTAAAAGGATAATACTGTATGTGAACTGCATTCTTCAATATATCTGCAAAACTCCTAAAAAAGATAATACATAAAGTGACTACTTGGAGTTTTGTGTGCCACTATTACTCCCCATTCAAATGGGGGTGGACAAAGACACGTTTGAATGATCAAACAGAAGATCGTGTACAGAATCTAATTCCAGTCATCAACAGTAGATATGTGCATTCCTGAACTGAGAGTTCTAACCATTGAGTTGCTGCTGTCCCCAATAAACAGCAACAGTGATGTACGTTACTATCAAAATATAAGCTTAAATTAGTGCGCAGATGAAGAAATATACCGGTATATAAAAAAATATCTACCTCTTAGGTTCAGAGTGATAGGAGTTTCCAGCTCCACGATGGCCGACTTCCAGGCCTTTCCAGCTGTCTTTCCAGTGACGGGCATAGGAGATGCTCATATCACCTCCAAACTCCATGGGATAAACAACCATATAGTGAACTGCAAAATGGAAAAGAATGTGATGTGATATGATGTGATCGGTTTTACATCAAGGACTCCCTATTCTACCAAGGACTAGAACGGTGATCTCTTGAGAAGGACTTTGCTTTTGGCAAGTGTGACCGTTACCCTGAGTGAATGCCCTTCTAAACTCAAGACCGTGGCGGGCCATGAACCCACGACCTGATGAATCCAAGTCGCAAGCATTACCACACGCTCAAGGCAGACACAAAAATATACAAAATATATGTGAAAAATAGAGGTATTTTGTATATGGCATTGAGAAGCTTAACAAACTCAAAACTATATGAGATATTGAATCACGTAATGATGGTGAACACAGACATGTTGGAGCTGGGGGATTAAACTCAGATGCACTAATATCAACTCAAAACAAAATCGGATACACAAGCATGAAATGAGGTGTAAAGTACTAGCTAACTATTGATCATTTTACTGTTACCCTAACCTACCCAAACAGACCTAACATCATTCTATGATATATGAAAAATAACAAAACCCAGAATATATTATATACAGGAGTATTATTCTCCACAGACGCAAAACCTATATTGTAAAATTCCGGTAGGCTGCTCACAAAAGTTGTAGTTGCTTTTAGCAGTTTTACGTGTCACTCTTATTCCCAATTTCAATAGGGGTGGACACAGAGAGTTGGAGCTCAGGGAATAAGGTCCTGGCATCGCCTGTCTCTCGGATACTTGTAACAGCACGAAGGATCACCTTTCGGGATGGTGCCTCTCGCTTTCCAAAATGCTGTCGGAATTTTCTTCGGGCTGCAACGATGGATCTTTGGCTGTGAATGCCCCTCCTAATGTCCATCGTAGGGTTTGTACAGAGGTCTGTCACTTACTGAGTGAAACGGTGTAACTGATGTGCTACTATGGTCGCCAGACTACATAAAGAAGGAACACCAAAATATTGTTTTTGACTAACCTGTTAGCTGCCCCACGGGAATGTGCTTTCTGGACGTGATGGGCAGACTGATAACTCCGAAGTTCTCCTTCATGTTCGACGGCAAAACGTAAGAGCACCCCAAGTACTGCGGTATCTCATCTCCTCCATCCTCCACGTAAAAGTCACACAGGAATGCCTGAAGAGGAAGACTTATCTGAAGTACGTTGTATTCCAACATTTTCAAAACAAAACACATTTTTTAAAGCAATTTACATATCCTCCAACATATTATGCAGTTAATAACAGAGTCCAGATTTAACAAATGGCCAATAAAATCCCAGATGTGATACACAGTCTCAACAAATGCGTGATGTACGAGCTGGACCGCGTCAATGCTGTGTTTGCATTAGGCGTACCTTAACATATACATATACACAGTCCTCTTAAAACATATACTTAAATATATATACAGTATATATATATCTGTTAAATAAACAGATAAATACATTTATTAAATAAACAGGAAAATATATTATAAAAGAAATCTTGACGAGGCCCAACTCTATTAAATGTTAATGATATATCTCTCAATGTTCTCCGCCGCCATCTGGAATAATATATGATTACATGAAGACAATAATTTGGCTCTTTAATTAGCAATAAAGCAACATATCATAATTGGCATAATGATTTCGATTTCAGTATAAATGCACACACTAAATATGGCAAAGAAAAAAAATAAGTTGGAGATTACTGAAAAAGAGTCTTCCGAATAATTTTCAAAAAAGTCAAAAAGACATATTTTTCAACATATACGACATACAGTTATGAAATACAGTCAGAGCACTTTCTTCTTTCCCGCACAGGTTATCACGAAGAAGAAGAAGTCCCCTTGGAGCAGTGTTACCAACCTGAGGCTCTTGAGATACTTTGGCGACGCTGTAATTGTGAAGGCTGTTAACATCGTACACATCAGATGGGTCAAGAAACCCAATGCCAGGTTTCCCAGAACCCAATGTGTGGGATCGTGACCTGGTATCATCATAGGGTCACCACAGGGTGACCTTGTTTGACGTAGAAATCACTAAATAAAGGACTTTACGTCCTCGGGTCTTGCATTACTACAAGAGGCATAGCCACATCTCAAGAGTCCAACACGTAATCCACAGATACATTAACATAAACATTTTTATACAATCTTTTGTTTTTCTTTAAGAGCCTCTTTAGCAACAGAGACGGGAGTCATGTAGGATTTCTGCCTAGTATATCATTCTTTTTACATCACACACATAATGAATTATACCAGTTAGGAAGAGAGCAAAGAAAATAACTAACTCTTCTCAAGATGAGCAGTAATTTCATTTATTCTATGTTTTATGTGTCACTATTATCTCCCATTACAGGGGTAGACACAGGCAGGCTGAGTCTAGATTATTAAGGCTGGATGCCTTTCCTAACGCCCCATCATGGGCACAAACAGGGTTGCAATTCTCCAGTTAAATACTAATAAACACACTCTTGGGGAAAATCAAAGACTAAGATTATAATTTAAAGTTCCCAAAGATACCACAAAATGCTTTAATCTCTACATGTCTCCCATCAAGCATAGAATGAGGATAAGGTTGTGAGGATGGGATATTGTGAGTATATGAGGCTTTACAATATTTTCTACAAAGAGCCAATTATTTAAGACTTATACATGATGTAAGGATGAATTGGTCGTTTACAAACGCATTCAGTATTGTGAGGAAAACACGGCACAAGCTCTGACATTTGCAGTCTTTTCTCAACAGAACATTAATCCATCCATTCTTTGAATCCACAAACACAAAACAATCTCTCCGATGCCCCATTTCTTGCATAATTGTCATATACTTCCATCCTATGCAAGAACACATTACTAAAACCAATCTCATTTTTCCCTTTCTATGTCTCAACATATCTCCCACCTTTCTATAAGCAAACGATTACATATGACAACACACAGCTGCACGAATGGCCTTCCGGCATCTATGCTTCCGAATCTTTCCTTTCCCGTAATGACTGACTCCACCTGGCAAAGCCGCAATACAGAAACCATTCAGCCCTTCTGAGCCATCAAAAGAGGCTGGAGGACTTTGTCAGTGACTTGCTTAGGATGTAAAACATCACCCCATACCATCAAACACATTATGGAAGACTGCACCACACACAACCAAATATGCCAAAAACACAACATACACTCCCTGAGAGCTCTGTGGGAAAGCAAGGAATCGCCATGGGCTTTCTCAGGGGACGACAAAACAACACCCGTCACTCCCACTCTCAACCTGTCCTTGTCTAAACAATTCCCCTTCCTTTCTCTCAATGCATACCATAACAGTTCTTCCTCACAGTACATCTCTGTTTATAAATAATAGACTCTTTTTCAACAATAAAAATTCATGTTAATGCGTCGGGTCATCCTAGACTGATTCCTCTGGACTCGAGTCAGATAGACCGAGTCCTTTTGAAGACTCACTCTAACAACAGTTCACCAGCAAGCAACATCACACATCACCACCACACCACCAAGTCTGGACTCTTGGAAGGCACAACATCACATTTTATGTTTGTTGTGTGCTGCCTCTGTCACAGACTGTCATCAGCTTCCCAAACTCTGAAAAAAGAAATTAAGACACAAGAATTCATTCTTCCGCTGCTGCATCTGGCCTGCTGGGTTGTTCAGGTTTGGCTTAAAAGTAGCAGTTAAATGAAAGGACTACAATAAAAAGTATTAAAATCATAACTCAATCTTAGATATAAGTACTATTCTAATATATGGCTTTTTCTATATATCATGTAACCCAATTAGCTATATAGAAGGAATCACAAGACAAGATTCATAAACCTCCCATGATGCAAAGCCTCAGTATTTATGTGTGCATATCAAGTCACTTCATACTCCAATATCACTGTTCATTCGTGAGCGCACGCATGCACACACGCACTAACTTTAGCACCACCGATTATATGCATACATTCACTCATACACACGCACACAAGAAATACAATAAAATATCATTCCGTCTCTTCACACTGCACGCTGAAGAAACTCCAATATGCTCGCAAACTGTTGAAAAATTGTCATGTACATTACTCTGAATATTCCAAGCTTAAGAGTTCCTCTCTGCATATCTCTCTCTTGATAAAAAATGACATTCTGTTCATCTTTATAACAGCTTACCCTTGTCACGTGCCTTTAATCATTCACAGAATAAAACCTTCAGTCTTTTCATCTACTGAAAGCAGTTACTGCTCTATAAAGCAAAAAACCATCATTACTATGCATTGCATACCATAAACAAGAGCCAAAATGAGCTACCTCTCATGTTAAGAAAATACAATACCTAGACAGAAAAATAAACAATGGATACCTATATCACAAACAGTAAATGATCACATGATATACACACAAAAATTACCCACAGAATATATATGTTAAATATCGTAAAAAGCTAAGCCAAAGAGCAAAGAATTAATGCTATGCAAGCTGTAAAGTAAAATCTAATCAATTTAGGTTTAGAATATTACAAATGAAGGCATAGTTATATAGTTCTAACATCAGTAATGTCACTGAATTACCAACTATGCCAACACTCACAAAATATTCCATTCATGAGATGAGGTTTTTTGAAAGAAGGGACACTAACAATGTATTTTTACTGTTTAAAATGAATAAAGTTTATTGACAATTTCAAATATGCGAGCAAAAAAAAGGGGCTTTCTAATCGTAATGTATCTCTGACCAAATATAATAAGGTTTTCTGTTTAAATAAAGCTACATTGACCCTTTCATCAGCCACGGAAAAATGACAATCCAGTTTAGTCCTTTCCTTATAAATCACTGACAAAACAAATAGGAAGAGTGATATATTTGTTTAACAAAAAAGGTTAAAAAAAAGGCCTATCAACAAAATATTGAAAAAATAATTTTAAAGCAAAAGTCACTCACGTTTGTTTCGGGAGCAAGCATACGGCACTGGAAGACGATGTAGTCGCCGTTGTTGCAAACGACCCCAAACTGATCTTGTTGTCTAAATTTACACTGATCTTCAGTCATTACCTAAGACATAAAATAAAAAAGCATATGAAAAAAAAATATCTAAGAAAACCACTTTACAAAGAGATATGTAACACTGAGAGTAAATCATTGTCTAAATATGTAACATCTTACAGACATGTTCTTAAAAGGACAAAAGCACCGTTTTGTGTGTCAAAACTAGTCTCCATTTGAATAGGGGTGGACATAGACATGTTGGAGCAAGAATATTAAGGCAGGATGCCCTTACCAAAGCCCAAGAGTGGGAATAAACTTGCATTAGTCAGGCAGGTGACTTCATGACTTACGTGCTCTACCACTGATCTTCCACAACCCCAACAAAAATTTATTGCATAAATATCAAAATAACTTATGCCATGAATGATCTCTCCTGGAATGCATTAGTCCACTTTTCATACTCAATATAATGAAGATTATGACTCATACGTGTTAAAGCATTAATCTTTAAACCTGGCCAGGCTGCAATGTGGCCTCCACCACCCAGCCCTTCTAAGCTATCAGAAGAGGCTAGACAACTCTGTTAACGATGCCTGTCCAGGATGCAACACGTCAACACATACAAGCAAATGCATTATGGAAGGCTCCATTGATTACAACCACATACACCAACAACACAACATACACTTCCCGAGAGCTCTGTGGGAAAGCCTGGGATTGGCAGTGGCATTACTTAGGGAATCTGGGCTGTTACGTTAGGCAGCCTAGGGAAAAACAACAACAGACGACATAAACATATATATAAGTACACATTAGCTGACGTACCCACGTTATCCACAATTCATATAGATACCTAATGAAATGTAATTTACCCTACTGTAATAATTGATATAAAAATCACTACAGACTTACACGTATGTATACAATGGCTAAAGTCTCCCTGGTAAAGAAGGTGGCCAAGTCAAAGCACAAGCATTCACCAGAAGATATTATACCTTGATCACTCCTCTAGTTCTCTGGGGGAAAAACGGCTGCCACAAGTTCCCCCCAACACCCTGCTTGGGTCGCCCAGAGAGTAAGTGGACAAGAAACTTTGTCGTGAGGCCTGACAAACGCAGCTACTGTACAGACTTACATTAATAAATAAGGCTAAGGTCTAGAGCATGAATTCCCAACCTTCTTGAACTCGAGAAACTCTTGTGAAGGTGATTGGAATCTTGGGGTATCTATGATAGCAACTTGAATTTTCTTTTAACCGAAGGTGGAATATATCCGATAAATACATATGGCAGCTCCACTGCTTTCATCACTGACAGCCAGACATCCTCCACCAACTTCCTATGTATTAAGTGTTCATGTAGCTACCTTTTAAGTCCTAAGTATTTGATCGGTTCCAAACTCTGTGGCACCCCAAGTCCATTTTATTGCACCTCAGTCGGGAATTACAGGTCTAGAGTGTACACCAGTGATTATTACTTGTTAAAATACATTGAAAGATGATAACGAATACTTACAGCAATCTCTGTGATTGGCCAATTAGGTCTATTGTGCAATGTGAGATTGGAAAGATCAAAGTCGGCACTCTCTTCTATTGGTCCCACTTGTGGATCCAACGGACTATTTTTATGGAGCTCTATGGGTGTGATTTTTACACGAACCTGCCAAGAAATGCATTTTTACATTATAGAGTAAATATTTATGTTCTAGGACTGGAGTAGTATGCTGTATGGTGCTGGAGGCAATGATGATAATGAAGTTACTACTACACATTAGCTTCAGTTCTAATTAGTCTCTTATATACTATGTTAAAGCCACGTACCTTTTTGTTTTGATATTTTCTTTTGAACAAAATAATAGGGTCGGTGTAGAGATTAGAATTACAAAGACGTAACTGCACCACCGAATCTTTGACAAGCCATCCCTGGTCAACGCGTTCAAATCCACCGTAAGAACCGAACGTTTCCGCAGAAGGCGCAGAGGATTGGGTCACTGTGAAAGGAAACAAACGAGGTTATATTTAGTGGTTCTAAAACTTTGTTGGCAAAATAGAGAGCTATCCTTTCCGCTAGAGATAACTAAGAAAATTCATACAAGACAGTACTAAAACTAACCAAGGACTTGCCCAGAAAAATATTTTTTTATATACAATGGATTCACCATAAGCCAAACATACCTCAATCATTCCTCTTACAGCCCTGGAGATAAAGGGTTGCCATAACTCCCCCCAACATGGTAAGTGAGCAAGGAACTTCTGCCATGAAAATCAAGAGCTGCAGCTGGTTTATCCCCACTGCTTCATCAAACGGTAACCCCCACACCCACCCGTCCCAGTTAATTGTGCTAACAGATGCGAGAAACCGACACGGTCCAGGTCAACAATACGCATTCTTTCCCCGCTTAATCCAAACTCTTGCACTCTCACTAAGCAAGATATGCATTAATATAAAAACTAATTCAGCACGATATACAATAACTCTAACACTCAATTCAGTAAGAGATACAGTGACTCTACTAAACGCTCAACAAAGCATAACTATAGAAAATTTGTTCAAGATATACAGGAACTCAAAACCTCTCGGTAAAATATATAATTCTAAAACTCCTTCTGCGAGATACACTATACGTATTGATCTAAAACTTATTTTGGAAAATAGGTAGTGCTTCTTAAACTCATGCAGTTAGATGTATCATAATTCAGAAATTCTCGAGCAATTTATATAGTAAATATAAAACCCTTTTGGCAAAATGAACGGCCTCGATTGGGAGGAATTCAAATCGTGGTTTACAAATTATTCAACTGTGTACTAGTCATATGAAACTCTAATAAATACAATTATGAATTGTATGAAGAAATTCGGAAAACATTTAATATGGTATGCACGTATTTTCAAAACTAACTCGGAACGATAGTCTATACTTCCAAAACTCGTTCAGCAAAGATATGGTTAGCTAATTTCCACCATAATTCTAATTGTACGGAGATAGCAGAAGAGAGAGCAACTTAGCCAAAATCCAGTGTATCGCCCAGGTAGATGGGTACTTCTATCTTGTATCGCTATCACTGTTAGATTTCCCATATAAACTGCCTACTGTGACACTGACTTTCATTCACCTCTAAGCTAAGTTTACGATTCTTATTGATCATGGGAACGGGATGAAATGTTTAAGTCAAACACAGCCTCAACTTGACATACAGTTATTAAATTTACCAAGAAACCTATTAAATAATATGTGAGCAATGAAGATTTATACATAACCTACAGGCACAGCTCATCACTTATAAAACAAGTTTTAAAACAAGCATTAATAAAAGGAAACTGAGCTGTATGATTAATAAAAGGCATTAATAAAAAGGCAACTGAGCCATATGAAGAGCTGTCAAGACGTGTGGTGAAAGCAACAAGCTATATAAAAAGCAACAGATGCAATCTACTCTTCCTACCTTAATAATGCGAGATAGATGTTAAGAAAAGATGATAATGCAGATAAATAATGCTGACTATACAGTTTCTAATACATTATGATGTTATCAGCTCTAAGCCAAAGTGGAACATTTAATTGCAATTAATCAATGCTGTTCTAGAGAACTTATCAAGAATGACACAGGCCTAATGCTGTTCAAAACTATACTGCATGATTGTATAAGGTAAATCAGAGAATGATTTTCATCTTTGTGCAAGTGAAAGCAATCTGCATTATGCATATTAGAAGCAAGTACCTTTTCAGCCAGTGCATGGTACTTCCAGAGTGTGTACACTGTTTTACGAGTCACAATTACTCGCTATTTGAATAGGGGTGACACAGACTGGTTGGCGCTGGGGGATTTAAGGCTGGATGCCTTTTCTCATGCTCCAAGGAGGGATCAAGCCCACGTTAGTCACTTTCTAACTTGTGTACTCTACCACTAAACTAGAGCAGCTGATCAGCAGTAGAATGAATGGTGTTAGGAAGCGACAAATGCAGGTCTGATCCCACCACGGGGCAGTAGCAAGGGAGACCAGCCTTAAATCCCCTGCTCACACACGTCTGTCCACTCCTATTTTGAATGGAAACCGACTGTGACGTAAAATGGTACATGGTACTACTAAAGCAATATATTAATCAACTGAAGAGAACTAATACCTTCAGGAGAGTTCTCAGAAAGGAAGTATCTGTGTTTATTATCTAGCCATCCAGAGAGTGACATTACTCAAAACGCTATACTGGATCTATCTAGGAATAAAAGGTAAAAGCCGTGAATATATCCAAAATAACCGAAAAAGCTGCCCACTTTCTAACATGATAGGACATTAATTTCAGCTTCCCCACATGGGGTCACCACAGCGGAACAAACGTCGTCGTGTCATCCTATCCCTGCATCCTCTGTCATCGCATCACACATTCTCATCTCCTCCCTCGCCAGATCCATAAGCCTCCTCTTTGATTTACCTCTCCCTCTCTAACCTAGGAACTCCATCCTCAGCATATCTCTCCCAACATATCCCTCATCCCTCCCCGGCATACGACAAAACCGTCTCGTTCTCGTTTCTCCCGTTGCGTACCCAAACCGCCCTTCCTGTACTGTCCCTTTAACGTACTCATTCTGTCGTATCTACACCAAAATCACTATCCAGATGCTATGTGAGTATGACATGGTTTTTACCTAAGGAAATCCAGAGTTCTACAACCCAATAGTGCACAAATATCTTATTGTGGATGAGAAGGAGAGGATGCTGGGATATCTTATAGAGTAGATAGCCCCTTTTCATTTATCCATAACGAGATGTGTGGGGTTTATGGTGAAATACTATCTTCCCAACTTCTAGCTTTTTCATGGCTAAACACCTTTCCCAACTAGTAGCTACAGAGCATATATAAATAAATACATTAATAAAAGTAAGCAATACATAAACTGTGCTACACTGGATCATGTTGCATGAAGGGAACAACCGTCCAGTATTCCCTCGACAGCGTGTGCATTAACACTCATAATTGCTTAGGCACCTAATTATCCCTGCTATTAATATCAGCAAAATAGAAGGGCGAGTGCATTTGCAAAGTGATTTCTCTGTGACTTCTCTGCTTAAATATAATTAGATAAGGGATCTTGCCTTCTTCCTCTGAGGTAGAGGCAGTAGCTTCCTTAACATAGTCAGGATAGCTCACTAGAAGACAAGGAATGATACAAAATGAATAGGTTAGTTCTCCAATTAAGCTGATTGCAGACAACATTCTGCATATATACAAAAGATGTGAAAAATCTACATGTATATATACTATAAATATAGTCTTTTGAATACTATAAATATAGTCTTCTGAATGTCATAATGAGTCCCCACACACATTTGGGAGGACACAGACTTGTTGGAACTGGGTGAGGTCGAGCCCACGTTAGCTGCTTCCCAACTCAGAGCAGTGGTTAGAGCATGCGGGAAGTGATAAACTCATGTCCAAGCCCGCTGCAGGTGTTAGGAAGGGCATCCATCTTTAATTCTTCAGCTCCTGACTGTCCGTCTCTGCCCCCATTCAAATGGGAATTAATAAACACAAATAACAAACAAACATACCCTAGAATAAAATAATATTTATCTAGGGTCATTTAAGCTGGCTGATGGCATGAAAAGAAAATGGCAAGATCAAAAGAAAAAACAAAAGAAAAAATCATATTAAGTTTCTATAGGAAATATTATGGTAGAATATAAACATATCTGTTGCTAATATAGTTATAAACAACGTCTGAAAGAGAAACGTTTGCTATTGAGATTTCAAAGGAAGTTCAATGAGACTGCAGCAGTATGGACAGGTAACGAGAAAAGATGATAGAGATGGAAACTGAGGGTAGGAGGTCAAAGAGAAGATGGATAGCTTGTGCAAATGTGGATTTAAGGGAGAAAGGGCTGAGAGATCAGAAGCAACACCCGAGACTATAGAGGAGCTTTGTTCCATATAGAAACAAAATCATCACAGCAGACAGCTCACCAAATATATGTCAATGATTCACATGAATAAAATGTATGCTTGCTTCATAAAAATGGACAAAAAAGCATATATACAAAGTAAAAACAAAAATAAATGTTCAAACATCTACAAATTTTAACACAAGAATATGTATTCAATAATCATTTGCCAAGCAAAGATAATTACGATAACTATTGATAAAACACTAACCTTCTTTTGGTACTTTTCGTGGCATGAGGTTAGATTCCCATCGCCTTATGACATAGGCTTGATCGTGAATGCCTGGTTTGGCTTCCACAATAATACACACACAATAACGATAGTCGACCTGTTATGAAAACGTTGATACAATAAAAATACAGACAGTATTAACTGGTTAGCTTCCACAATAATATATCAACAATAGTGATGTAGGACCTGTTGTGGAAATGTCAGTACAGTAAAAATACTGACAGCGTAAATTGCTTAGCTTCCATAATAACACAAACATATTATCGATAGTTGACCTGTCATGGCAATGTTGATACAATAAGAATCCACATAGTATCAATTATGTTACCTTCTTCACAATGGACACTAAGTGAAATGAGGTATTGATCATCAAAGTAATTAACATTTAACAAGTCATCAATTAATCTGAATAAAACTTTAAAAAACAAAATGACATTTGTAATAGTATTAATAGAGTATTAACATTTTAGAAAAAATACAAATACTGCATAGCAAATTACTGTATACATCATCTTCCACGGTATCTTTTCTTCATCACATCCATTCAACTACTCATTATGTTATCTAATAACTACAATTTTCAGAGGAAAACATAATGTTTAAAACTAACCTCATGGAGGGGTAGCTGAACCGCACAGGACCAGACGGGTACTTCTTCTCCGTCATCGTCACCTGCGGGTTCGCAATGCAGAGGAACCATATGTTGGGAATCCCATACTCCCAGAGAATCACAGCTACCCACAACACAAACCTTGAAATCCCAATACCAAAATTAGTTATAAAATTTGAGCTATCAGAAACCATAAAGCAACTAAGGTCAAAGTGTCTAATGTAAAGTGTGGAAGTCCCATACACCTAGTGAATCACAGCTACCCATAACACAAATTTCAGTTACTTTTAATTCATAGACAGAAGAGTGTATATATATATATATATATATATATATATATATATATATATATATATATATATATATATATATATATATATATATATATATATATATATATATATATATATATATATATATATATATATATATATATATATATATATATATATATATATATATATATATATATATATAGGCAAGCTGTGGAAAACAGTTCAACTGATAGCTGCTAATATAATTGTGTCATTGCATGAGACAATGGTAGATTTGCCAAATTCATCAAAAACTTTATAATTCCTAATCAATAAATAGCACAAAGTGAAGTTACTTAGCAAATGAACCTTCCCGACAAAACACAAATATCATCAGTCCTATTCTTTGATCTTACACAAGCAAGGATCCAAATTACTGCTTGCTCTTAAGTATCACTATTAATCCCCATTATGGGGGAGGACAGAGAGGTTGGATTTGGGGATTCAAGGCTGGATACCCTTCCTAACACCCTGCAATGGGGTCGATAGCGGGTCTGTCACTTTCCAAGTCGAGTGCTCTAACCGCTCTGCTACTGCTATCCCCAAAGTATGGATCTCGAAAGAGATGAAAATTCCTTACCTGTTCCTGCGACTCAACTCTGCATGCGACACGAAAGAGCCACTCGCGACTCTCAATCATACTGGTGGAAAATCTGGGAAGCCCAAAGGATGACTCACCACTCAGTGCTACTGCAGGCAACAGTAGCTTGTAGTTCCTTGCCAATATTCCCTTTTAAAAACCTGCCAAGAGAGAACACTGCAAATTAGAGTATGATTACAAATGAGATCAGAGAATCATCAGTGTTATCCAACAGAGTACTTCACTCTGGCTTATTTAATAAGCTTGAACAGCTAGTCTAGCGAGGCAGCTTTACAGTTTGCAAATACTGTATAATATTACACACTATTTGCCATGGGGGTACGGACAACTGCCCATAGGACAAGAGCCTAACTCTTAATGTAAATGTGGAGTGTGTTCCCTGAAATGTGGAGATTTGTTCCCTGATATTCCTGAAGTGAAAGATATCATATAATTAAGAAATATTGAACGAGAAGGTTAGGTTAATTCATCATCAAATCTTTTGGCTTCTCCCACCAGGGGTCGCCACAGCGGATCGATCGTCTCCATGTCACAATATCCCCTCCGTCCAACCACACACCCTTCCATCCTCCATCAAAACAACCATAAGGTTAGATTAGATAAGGTGTGAAGAGTAAGACTGTAATTTATAGTGCTCATTTAATGAATATTAAAGAGGCAATAGTCCTAGCCGAGGGGGCAGTTGGCCGACCTCCATTTGGATTCTATGATATATTAAGGCCACTATTATAATTAATTTCTCCCTTTTGCAATCTTACAAAACACTGCCCAGATCAAGTGAAGATAAAGACTTCCAATACATTAAATAACCCCGTAAATTGTCAGGTCAGGTTAGGGTAGGTTAGATTAAGTTAGGTTAATGTCCCACTGGCCTTGCTATTTTTATATGAGTCAAGGAAATGGTCTCCAGCTGGGTAAAAAAAAACAAAAACAAAAAGGGTGTTGAAGGTTTTATAACTTGCTCCTTAAACGTATTTCTTCTTGCAATCAATGAAACAACTATGTTTCTATATCTAAGACCGCTCTCACACCAAAGTGGCATGTCGAACGTGGCACACCACTTGAAAACGAACATCAGGACACAAGTCGCATGTGGCACATGGGACATGTCACGACACTTCAGTGCGGAAGGTTTCATATATTTCCGGATGTTCGTTTTCAATTGGTGCGCCGCGTGGCATGCCACGTGCAACATGCCACTTTGGTGTCAAAATGGCCTAATATAATATCATTGGTTGCTATGAGGGGGAAGCCAGAGCTCAGTTGAGGTCAAACTATCATGTTGGAATTTATGTAACTACACATACTTAGGCTAGACATTATTTAATTATAAGCAGAGTCATAATTATACCTATTAAAATTATACTTATAATCATAATTAAAATTATACTTATAACTGTAATTATACTTTGTAATCATATATTATAAACTTATTTTTAGTAATACACCCATCTCATTCCTGGACTATTTAATGCTTTTTATGTAGGTCTTGATATTTTGACATTTTTCTACGTTTTTTGAACGAATCTGACCTTCAAAATACTGGCAAATTAACCATTTCTGGGTTCATTATAAAATCGATTATAAAATAATTTCTTAACTAATGATGACCTTACTTAAAAAAAAAACACCCAACAGAGAAAAATTTCGTAAACCTTATAATATCAAGTTAGGTTAGACCAGATAAGTTCACCCTAATCAGACGAGGTGATAATTAAAATTATCGGTCGTTATCATTAATTTTCCCATCTTTTTAATTATTTGTTCACTCTATAAATGCAAAAATAAACCCTATATGCTTTATCAAATATACATGAATGTAAAAAAAAAATAAGGGAAAAAAATTGATCTGAAAAAACGTTTGCTGTTGACATAGTCTAGAAAGTGCAAAGACCCCTTCCTTACTTCCGCCTAATTAATTACATATTTACTGACGTGTGTTATGTTCCATTCACAAATCGACACAACTAAAAAAATAACGTACACGCAGGGTACGAAATCACAACGTGTAAATAAAAAAAATTACACGAACGTTAATCATTTTTTCGTTTACAAAAAACGTCTGGAGCATAAAACTAAAGGTGTTATCCCCCGTCAGTCAATAATTTGCCCGAAACGATTTTACTAAATAAAAAACAATTCGCAGATATTTAAACACTTGGTAATCAGTCAAATAAATCTACTGATTTTACAAGAATAATTCAAAACGTTTGTTTATGAAACATGGAGATATTGATTATTAAGAAAGACGATAACGTGACTCACCACCGTTACTATTATCACACAACTGACTTATTTACTTTTTTCCCTTGGTCGTATAGCCACTACGGACAGTGTTGCTAACGTTTATAGCCGGAAAAAGCGCCAATATACTTTTTTTTTATTCTTTTGCTTTTAATGCGTCACCATTAATACTTATTCGAAAAGGGAGGAAAAAACAGGTTAGAGCTGGGGGTCTTAAAGCTGGATACCCTTCCCAACGACCCGTGACTGGGATCGAAATCTGGTTTGCTACTTCTCGAGCTGAGCGCTTTAACCGCTGAGCTAATAAGCGCTCGCTAAATTATCCCGCTAAAGGCATAGAAAACTAAAATAGATACTTAAAAACAATAAACACATAAATAAAATACATTAATATATACACTTAGACGCGCAAAAAAATCCAGTATTGCCCAGCCTTAATTTATACCGAAATGAGACGTAGATAGCTATGATATATAGCAAGGACATGAATGGTTAGCGATTGCATCATCTGCGTAATAAATCCAGTTTCATTATCCGAAGGGGACTATGTCTGAAGGTCATACGATAACGTTTTAAAACACTTCCGTTCACATCAGACAATTCGTGCAAATCATTCTCTTACTAATAAGATGTTATAATTATGTGGAAAATAACATTAAAAAATTTGGGTTATCCCCGTCTCCTAGCCAGCTACCAGATGCACTGAATAATTTCAGTTTTTTCCTGTTCTAATATTGATATACCAGAAATGGGAGAGAGAGAGAGAGAGAGAGAGAGAGAGAGAGAGAGAGAGAGAGAGAGAGAGAGAGAATTATTTATTTTATTTTATTAATTTATTGCGCAAAGGCGTCAGAGAGAGAGAGAGAGAGAGAGAGAGAGAGAGAGAGAGAGAGAGAGAGAGAGAGAGAGAGAGAGAGAATGATCATAGGTACTTATCTCTAATTTACGACAAAGGCAAAAAGTGTTTTTCTTCTTTTTATTCATATAAAAAAACTAGAACTTGCAAAACACGAAGATAAGAAAATACCCTGTCATTGACAAAGAGGATTAGGTTTCTCTCTCTCTCTCTCTCTCTCTCTCTCTCTCTCTCTCTCTCTCTCTCTCTCTCTCTCTCTCTCTCTCTCTCTCTCTCTCCCTCTCTCTCTCTCTCTCTCTCTCTCTCTCTCTCTCTCTCTCTCTCTCTCTCTCTCTCCAAGACCTAAAACATTAGGAAACAGACTAGCATGAATTATTATTATTATTATTATTAATATTACTACTACTACATCTATTTTTATAATAACGGCTAAGACAAAAACGATCCTACTACTACTACTACTACTACTACAACTACTACTACTACTACTACTACTACTACTACTACTAATAATAATAATAAAAATTATTATCATTATTATTATTATTATTATTATTATTATTATTATTATAAATACAATATTATCATCTATTATTATAGCAAATATGAGAAAGAGAGAGAGAGAGAGAGAGAGAGAGAGAGAGAGAGAGAGAGAGAGAGAGAGAGAGAGAGAGAGAGAGAGAGAGAGAATTACATGAAGGTTTATAAAGAGATGATTCGTATATCTTATATATTACTAAATAACATGATAAAAAATTATCTTATCAAGAAGCAAGGTTATAGTAGTTATAGTCATATCCTTCATTCAAATGCTCTCTCTCTCTCTCTCTCTCTCTCTCTCTCTTCTTCTTCTTCTTCTTCTTCTTCTTCTTCTTCTTCTTCTACTACTACTACTACTACTACTACTTTGTATCTAAGAATGGGTTTTCACATAAATCTCATAACAACTAAAATGTACAATGTTGAACATATGTACACATACAGTACATATAAAACTACACGTCATCGTCATTATTCATGAGTCACTGGCAATCATTTATACATTTATTTATTTAGTCATTTATGAATCTGTGTATTCATTTATGTATAAATTTATTTATTATGCATAAAATTATATGTTATCTTTATATGCATAATATATCTAATCAGTTCTACTTTATCCTTTCTTTGTCGCAAAGAGATATTTTTTTTTTTTGGTTATACTGTCTATGTGAATTTTTGGAATGGTGTAATTTTTTTTATTTGCAAGTTTTGTCTGTGTATAAATTTATAGAATCTAAGTCATCTTTTCATTGACAATAATATTGTATTTCTAAATTTTTAGGTTGGTGTAACTTTTTTTTGAATTTGAGTATTTTTTTTTTATTTGAGTAATTTTTGTATGTTAATTTTAACTGAAGACCGAAACAAAATGGTTCTTCATTAATATCTATTAAATATATAAACCTTTTACCCTCTCCCATTCAATCTTTGTTTCCAATTTAGAATTACTTAATAGTAACAATTAATAATAATAACAATAATAATAATAATGATAATAATAATATAATAATAATAATAATAATAATAATAATAATAATAATAATGATGATGATGATGATAATAATAATAATAATAATAATAATAATAATAATAATAATAATAATAATGATGATGATGATGATGATGATGATGATGATGATGATGATGAAAATAATAATAATAATAATAATAATAATAATAATAATAATAATAATAACCGATTTTTTTTTTAAATATCTTGACGTAGGGGATTTTATTATCCCATCTAATGACACCAATTTGTAAGATAGTATCCCACCGAGTGTCACCACTGACGTAGGGTATTTACTTCCTACGTTATATAATTATAATTATGGTAGCGTGGTTGGTGAAAGACATCTTCTTTCTATTCCTTTATTCTTATTTTAACATCTATGTACTCAGAGCTCCTATTACTACAGTTCCTGTCACGACTAATTCCTGAGTCCCACCCCCAAAAGGGGGAGGCTAACTCAGCTGTACTGTGTTAACTCTGCTGCTGGCAAGGCCCGGTCTCTAACTCAACTCACTGTGCCTGCCCTGGGTGGTTCTTGAAATACCCCAAGGGCAGGGCGTGTCTTGACATCCAGTCCTGCAAATCAACTCCAGGTTCGAAGTGGAGTCCCGCCTATTTTGGGGAGGGGCTATTCCAACGAGCCTATTGCAAAGGAGTGGGTGGTAATCGCCTATTGCCATTGGGTATCTCCCCCGGGCATGTACTTCACATTTAGGACAAGTGTTTCTGTGTGGTATGGGGAATAAAGGACTGGTTTATATCTCACACCCTCTTGAGATATTTGAACGCCAGATGCCGAGTCCCACGGGACCAGCTATATATCTTACCATAGGCCTCATCCTATTACACACTGGAGAGAGTGTTCAATGTTTCCTTTGACACCTAGCCAAAAGTCCTACGACATCCCTCCCCACTACACTGAAATATCTCTTATTTCAGTTTCATCATCCTAAACTAACATTTGTTTACAATAAAAACGGGGCCGAGTTATTTAAGCTATTATCGAAGAAATCCTATTTCTATGAACTCTAAACAAATTACACAAACATAACATATATATAGTACTTCTACAGACAACTAGAGCATGCAGAGTCTATTTCCTTGTGGGAAATCTTTAACACAAACATATTCTTATATTTAACAAAAGTAACCTTAATCACTATGATTTCAGTGTGTAACTAATAACAAAAATAAATTAAGATCAAAAGTCAGTTTAGATCATAACATTACTTTATCTACTTCTCTTTTTTCTTCAAAAGACAAAATTTGGTTAGTTACAGTAAAATTATGACTCATGTAGAACATTAGCAAACAAATGAGGTAGAGTATTGGCATGTATACACATTTAAAATGATATAGACCATAACATCAACAGTAATTTCTATAAGAAACCTTATCTTAATAAATTCTATTCCTATCATTATTAGGGGCATTAATTTATTTTAAAATTTGGCCTTAAAACTACTCCTGAAACAAAACATGTTTTACTGTGTGTAAAGTCAAAACATTTACTATTTCGATATGCAATTACTATTCAGAGACCAATTAATATAAAAACTTAATGAACCTAAAGATTAAATCATAATTCAAACAAGAATAATACTAAAGCAAAACTGTGATAATATCTAAGCAAAACACTGATATTATTCAAGCAGAAAAGCAACTTATTACTCTTAGTGCAAATCATACAATTTATCAATGGCACTTATTCAAAACTATATCTAAGGGAGACTCTGAGTTTTCGCTTAAAATTATCTTAAAGCTAGTAAAACAAAAAAAATAAAAATAAAAAAAATATTTTGTCTTTTAGCACAGTGGACAAAGACGGTGGGGACATTTTCTTTCCCATTTTTTCAGTTCTAATACGGGGGTAATTTTAATTAACTAATAAGGGATTTTTAAATACCCTTCTTTCTCTCTTCACTAAAGTTTGGACATGTATAGGGATTATTTTTCTTTCTGTTTGAATCCCATCAACGCGTTTACGTGGCTTCTAAAGGTATTATTAAAATATTTTAAAATATTTCTGTGTTTCTTTTCCTCTCTTTTCACTACAGTTATGACATGTATGGGGATTTCCTTGTTTCTGGGATTTCATCAAGATTACATGGTTTTTTAAAGTAGTTTAAAACTTTTATTTCTTTCCTTCCCTTGCTCATGAATTCTTGCTAGGCGCGATTCCACGGTTTCTCTCTGGGATTTCATTTTTTCACTTACATGGCCTTTTAGAGTGTTTTTTTAGGACTTTGTTTTCTCTGTCTAGGACGACTTTTATTTTCTCTGTCCCTTGCTCATGAATTCTTGCTAGGCGCGATTCCACGGTTTCCCTCGGGGATTTCATTTTTTCACTCCCCCGCCGTCCTTGCTGCAGGCCCAGGTTTGTTACCATATCTCCTTTACTCGGATAGGCAAGACAAAAAGGAAGGATGGGCACCTTTCTAATCCTTCCAGCCTGGCTTCCTCGTCCCGCCCTCGGCCGATCTTGACTAAGACCACCACGCAGGAGACCTGCAACGTCACAGCGATTCTCTTCCGTACGGCCATCCACACGTACCTTCGAAGCAGATCTCGGGATGAAAATTTGAACCTCTGTCACTACTACAGTTGTAAGAAAGGTTCCCTATGACTTCAGGGTACCAACAATGGCCATACGTTGGTAATCGAGGCTATACTTTGCCTCCCCTGCAACTGCAAGTGATTGCAATCTCTATTCAATGGGCACTAGGGACTTGTCTGAGCGGACAAAATCTAAAGACTTTTAGAACTTGCAGGTCGGGGCTGCCTAGGAATAGGGTGGTAATGGAAGGTATGTGTCTACACAACTAGATTATTATTCCAAGATACTTAGGGCTTAGCAACTGCTACATAGCATTACTCTACTATAAATGTCAAAAAGAACAATCATTAAATGCTGAGAAAAGCCACTAAAGAAACATTCTTATTAGCGGTGGCTACAGTAACATCAAGTATGAATTCAGATAAAAGATACAAATCATCAAGTTACTGCTGATTTCATTTCAAAAATAATAATTAGCAACAGGCCATTGAGAGATAGCAACAATATCAGTCAACATAATAACATTACTAATAATCATGATCAAAAATAAGAATAATAAACAATAAAAATAAATATACTAAATCAGAAATATCAATATATATACAATGGAGACTGGCATTCAGAAGTAAGAACAGAGTTCTATACTTATACTTCATAGTAATGCTCATTCTAACACAGTCTCTTTTAATATTTAAATTCCTGCTGTCATAATCAATGTATATATATAGAGCATAAGTGGCAACTCGCTGGCTCCACAATTTGTCAATGGGAGTTCTATCTATTCTCTAAACAGTTGCGACATGTGGCACAAACATTTATGCAAATGGCGGTACTACCGATGTCTTATCAGTATTTATGCAATAACAGCATGCAACAATCTATTGACTGCAATAAAATGTAGGCACAATTATCGCCTAGCTTCGCTGGAAAAAAAACAAAAAAAGAAAATCAAAGACGGCTACATTCTTTTAGCATTGAACGGAGCCTCTGTCAGGCTCAGAGTCGAGTGAAAGGTAGGAGAGAGAGAGAGAGAGAGAGAGAGAGAGAGAGAGAGAGAGAGAGAGAGAGAGAGAGAGAGAGAGGCTGGGCGACCGTGAAATACGTTGCGGTTTCCACTCATGTGTCAGCTGAGACGGGCCTCTTCCTTTTACTTGTACTGAAAATAAAAAATTGTCGCAGAGTATCTCTAATAATAAAATAAATAAACAAATGAACGTGAACAAACGTTAGCAATGACTATCGATAGAGTCTTACGTTTATTGTCAGAGGGCTATTCTTATTCCCTCATTAACAAAAACAAAAGCAAAAAGAACTTAGTGTACAACTGCAGAACTGTCGAAGCATAAATCCATTCCTTTCTGTTTAATCTTGATAAGGACTTTACTGTAACAGCATACACATCCTCGTCTATAATGACAATTCTTTTCTTGCTATAAATCAGAGGGTTGAGTCGGAGCGCACCCACTCTGATGAAATTAAAACAAAAGATTAAAATCATATGTGACACTATCCCTACTACTATCAACAAAAGTACAAATATCTTTTTCTTAACAGACGTCTTATAATGACTTAAATATCATTAGTTTTAAATTTAAAACTCAGCAAATAATCTCTAATAATCTCAATTATCTTTAATTAGCTCAATTGTAATCTAAAATTCATGAAAATGATAGGGATTAACCATAGTTATCTCTAGATAATCTTTTCAAAACTCTTTAAGTAAGATTTTAAAGATTTCTTCAATACAAAAAGAACTATATAACAAAAACGGGTATCAAAGAATATAAAAAGTCTATCTCTGTGTATGCAATAATAAAAACAAAAATTATATTTCATTAGCAACAGTAAAGAATGCATTTTGCTTAAGTTTCAAATTCTCGTACGGAGTTGTACATAAACAATTCAAACATAAAATATATATATTCTTTTACTATCTCGAATTTGACTTATAACTGCTCTGTCTGTTTGCTTTTACGGGGGTGCGCATGTGGGCGCTGTTTTCTCCCCTGTTCTTTTGGCTTCTGGATAAACTTCTGCTCTCTCAAATACGGGATACAGCTGTGTAACATTCTTGTTGTCATTTCGTGTCAGCTCTCACTCTTTCTTTATGACCAAGCTGAAATAATTTTGATAAAACATTATCATGGCTAAAACTCGCAAAGTTTTATTTTATCAATCTAACATATCTCTTCAGACAAATAATGTATATACTGCAGCTAGCAAAGAAAATAAAGAATCATTCATAGATTCACGTCCTTTATCACGTAACATCTATCTTGGAATCTCTCGGAAATCGAATAATAATCTCAATGGCGGAGTAGGGGACAAAACAAAAATAAAACAAACTTGGCATTTCAACCATATCTGGGCAGGTGGAGAATTACTTTCTCAAACATATCCCTCACTAGATATTGCAACAGCGCATCACCTCCCATAAATACACTCTGATATGGCATGCAGAAGGACCTGGCGGAGCAGGGGAACGATCCTCGCAGACTCCCCAATCATGCTTCCTAACGGTTTCCGCGATTTCACCCCCTAGAGCAACCCCCCATTATACCCC